>CM038793.1:214965118-215087669 GCA_021764765.1 Vicia sativa
CGAGAAGGCCAGTAACGCATTTCG
Organism: Vicia sativa; assembly: GCA_021764765.1. Classification (NCBI taxonomy): domain Eukaryota; kingdom Viridiplantae; phylum Streptophyta; class Magnoliopsida; order Fabales; family Fabaceae; genus Vicia; species Vicia sativa. Next base: position 214,965,143 of record CM038793.1, read on the forward strand.
ATTCTTGCCCATAAAGAGATAAATCAAGTGTCTCGAAGAGAAGAACGATCATCAAGATCTGAGGTTGATTTTTACTGGTTCTCGATGTAAGAGACGGCGAGAGTTGATAGCCACCAGTTTCGAAGTTCTATTACGGCGACGGAGAAGAAAGACATGCGAACTTGAAGCTTGTTGAACGACGTCAAAAAGGTAACGGTTTTGTGGTAGCAGAGAGAAAGAAATAAGGCTCACATGTTTTCTGTTGTATGATTTTCTTGTGAGAAAGAAGAGAATAAGGTTGCAGGTGGTTATGGCGTAACAGAGACGAGGAAAGCTGTTGGAGGAAGAAAGAGTGGTGTCTCCGAGAGAGTAGAGGAAGATGGAGTTTTGGTTATCAGGAAAGAGTAATGAAAATGAGGTTCTGTTGTAAAAATGAGAGTTATGAAAAAAGTTTGTTAGTTCTTGTTACTGTTATATTTTTTGCAGTTTGTTAGATGGATAGTTTGGTTATGGTGATTGGAGGAGAAAAAGTTCTGTTATAGATTTTTGAGTGAAGAAGATTGCGATAAGGATGATGTTTTTTTTGTGAAAGGAAAAAGGAAAGAAAATGTAGTGTCTGGGTCAACATTCTGTTGCTGTTATATTCTTTTCCTGTTGCCACCATGTACGCGAGCCAAAACAAATCTGTTTGCCGAGAATGCCACATCAAATCCACAACCGAATGCTCAACTTTGTAGCACGATATCTCTTTTGATACCGACTGAATAACACAAACTTGGTACCGTTAGAGAGATGACATGTGGCAGAACAACTTTGATGTTGAATGCCCGACGAAAAATGATCACAAGCTCGCCGTAATTAGCTTCGAAGTCATGCCGACACAAATCGCATGTTTGAAAATTTCTATATGTCAAGTTTAAATTAACCCATGTACACCACTTTAAGGATCCGTAATTCCTGATACTCGATCAAACGATAAAAATCCGTACCGTTGGAGAGTGCTTGTAATATAACAACTTTGTAGTTCGACCTAAAATTGAACTAAGTCTAATTCATGGAGAAAAGTGTTTGAAAACTGCAACGCGTGTTCGATAAAATGCCTGGCTGGGCAAGTTCGCATGTCTGCGGCAATTTACCAACTTCAAGTCACCACTACGGTGTCTGTATCTCCCAGCTCCGACGTCCGAAACGAAAAGTTTCTAAAGGGAACTTGTAGAGAACACGGCAAACTTCATCTTTTGTGTTCGGAGTTTTTCCGCAAGGGCGCATCGAATCAACAAGAAAAACAGCCCAAACGTGCGTATGCCAACTGTTCGATGAAATGCGTCTTGACCATGGCAAAATTGCATGCTGTCTTGCATTTTAACGATTTCATGTTGCAACCACTATGTTCCTTATCTCCCAGCTCCGACGTCCGAAACGAAAAAGTTTCTAAACGGAACTTGTAGATGGAATTACAAACTCAAACTTTTGTGTTTGGAATTTCTTCAGTAGGCATCAATCATTGACGAAAACAGCCCTGAACATGTGCTCAAAAATACTCGAATTTAACAAACATAATGAGTTCTTATTTTCCGAGCTTTATAACTTCCGATTCGAGACTGAATGAATTCGACTTCTTCAGAAAAGTTTCAGATTGCCGTGAAATGAACAACTTTTCAGTTGAGTATTTTTCGATTCGGAGCCACGAACTATGATAAATCGACCTGAAGCTGTCAGTAAAAGCCTAGAAACAAACACTTCAAATTTTTTCAAGTGTTGAAATTTGAGGAATGATAAATCGTAACTCCGAGCTCTGTAATTTTTATCCGCTTTTCCGAATGGATTCGATTTCTTCAGCAAAGTTGTAGATTGCCATTAAATGAACAACTTTGATGTTGAACTTAATTCAATCGACGCCGAAACACGTGTAAATTGCCTCCTAAGTCGAGCACCGAACATGTTAAAACACTCAAAATTTTACCAAGTGTAAAACTTCAAAAGTTATGAACTTCAAATTTCGTGTCAGATAACTCGAACCGGCATTTCGAAAAATCTTCATAAAGACAAAGTCGGAGCACGAAATGCACTCTTTCCAACGACTATCAATTCAATTCCGACCACAAACGGATAAGATACAGACATGGCAACACTCCGTGAACACAAAGTACTTAAAACTTAAAAATTTTCTAAGTCCAAGATTACTTAAATGCAAGAAACCTCATTTACCCGATTCTTCCGACTTTTCAACAAATGATCGTGATTTTCTCAAATGTCAATTTTGACAATACTTGACTCGAATTCGCCTTGGTCAAACTTTGACTTTTGTTGACTTTTGATACATGCACTCAAATATCATTTTATCCCGTCTGCTCTAATTTTCTCGATGAATCATGGATCGATAAGTCGATATGACACTTCATCATTCATGTAAGACCAGAATCAATTTGGGTTCAAATATCCCACCACAACACACCGTAGCTCGAGATCAATCAATATCCAGATAGGCTAACATCAAAATACCAAAACTCTCATGAGATAAGAATCAAACTTCGGACACGCTAGTATTGAAATGACACTCAATTGACGTAACCTCAAATATTCAACTTTCGAGAACCAAACCCTTCTTCTTAATTGTACGTATTCACACGATTGAAAATCTCGAACCCATGATCAATGCATAATGATATGTATGTGATGCACCTATTAATTAAGTGTTAACCAATTATTTATATAAAAACGAAGAGGGCTTAATTTTGGGTGCAACAATCATGATGGATCATTTGAAGTATTTTGATGTTGGAAAGTTTTGTTTTGAAAATTGACCAAAAGTCAAAGTTTGACTTTTCGTGCGTATGAAATTTCATCGATGTTTCAGAATTGGACCGATGAAGTTTGTGAACTGTGATGTTTTGAATTAGGTCAACATGTCGTATCTAAGATATAATGACCAATCTCTAAACAAAAAAGTCATCTGTCATTAAAAATCGTAGAATATCATGCTCGATCAAAACCCTAATTGGTCGATCCGATTGATCAATGAGAAAAATTGGATATCTGATGATCAGAGGTTGATGATTTGATCAAGATAGATCAAATGAAGTGAGTAAGACTCAAACCCTAATTGCTTGCCTCTTGAATCAGATGAAAATTTGGTGAAACCCTAATTTGACCTGTGAAAGCTACACCCGATTAATTCGCTTTGAATCAAGCATGATGCAATGATGCAAATGTGAGGTGGTATATTAGGTCAAAAATTAGGGTATGTCAGGTGTTAGTCGAAGTCAACAATGGAGTCACTGAGGACGTCCACAAACAACTAGAGGCTTCGGACCGAAACAATGCCATCTAGTGTTTCAAGATCCGAGCACCGAGGGCCAGAAGACCGTAGCAAAATTTGACACGTGCCACCAAGGCCTAAGGCTAAAATTGGAGAGAGAAGATCACAAAACCAAGATCCCTCAAAAGAAATTGGATACCTTGGGAGAACCAGTGGGGAATTTTGATTATCTCGGTGAAATATTCTGCCCAGAGAGTTCGAAAATCCCAATCGAAGATGTCGTTTCCATGTGGATGGGAGATGATGATACAAAAGGGGAAGACGGAGATGGTAGCATTCCTCGAAGAAAGTCTCGATACCTTAGGGGAACCCAATGGAAAATTTGATTACTCGGTAAAATACCGCCTAAAGAGTTCAAAGATTCGAATCGAAGATGTCAAACCATCGTGGATGGGAGATGATGACGAAAAGGGGAAGATGTAGATGTCAATATGGTGGATATGGAGAGACCCTGCTCAGATGCGTGAAATGGAAAGATACCTTGAAAAAGAAAAATAAAAATGGAGGATGGCAGGCCGCAGATACCGCATTTCAAAGATTATCTCATGTCAGGCCACAAGGGAAATGCCGGAATGATGCTATGTCCCGATGCAAGATCATCTCGCAACCGTGAGGATTGTCAGAGATTTCGAGGAAACAAAGGGTCGAACTTGAGTCAATCGGCGCTAAGACAACCAATTATTCAGATGTTACCCTAGATCCGGGAGAGTTTGTTGAGTTCGTAGTTCGCTGTCACAAAGGGGAGAGTTTGTCGGAGTTCGTGTTCGTAGTTCGTAACCACAAGGTATGTTAATGGTTAGCAAATATAGTACCGTTATTAAGAAAATGGTTCTCTAAGAATATGCATAGACTTTAGGGATTTAAATACGCAACCCCCAAAGATCAATACTCTATGCCTCGGGCGTAAATGTTAATAGATTCTCGGCAGGATTCAATACCTAAGTATGCTAGATGGATATTCGTTATAATCGATTTTTATTGTCGAGGAAGATGTTGCAGACAAAGATTTCGCTTCCTAGAGCCTTAGGTACCTATGAATGGGTAGTGATGCCTTTGGTTTAAAAATGTCAAAGCAACTTACCAAAGGGCAATGAATTCAATTTTCCATGATTTTATTGAGACATTTATGCAGGTGTATATTGATGATATAGTCATCAAATCTATATCTCAGTAAACTCACTTGCATCATTTGAGCCAATCATTCAAAGAATGAGAAAACATGGCTTAAAATAAACCCCTTAAATGCATTTTTGTGTAGGCTGAGTTTTCCGGCTTTGTGGTTCAAAAAAGGAATAGAAATCAACCGTAATAAGACCAAAGCCATCATGGAGACTAAAGCACCCACATCGAAAAGGAGCTGCAATCTCGCTGGGAAGATTAACTTTCTCGAAGATTCATTTCGAATCTATGGAAGGACTCAAGCTTCTCTCCACTACTCGCTTAAAGCAAGGCCAAGTCTTCGAGTGGAACAAGCACATCAGAGGCCTTGACAGATCAAAGATATCTCTACCTCCTATTTTGTCTCCACCTTCGGGAAAGCCCATGAGATTGTATATATCCGCTTCATGTACTATAGGTAGTATGTTAGCACAAGAAGATAGAATGGCATCGAAAGAGCTATACATTATTTTGTAGGGTGTTGAATGATGCGTAAACTAGATATAGTAATATAGAAAAGTTGTATCTTTGTTTATACTTTTCTTGTATGAAACTTATATTATATAGAGCCCGTTGATGTTTATGTTTCATCTCATTTCGATGTTATCAAACACATGCTCAAAACCAATAATGCATACAGAGTTGTAAATGGGCTTTGGCCTCGACAGTATTCGCTGACTTTCATGCCTTAAGAGTCGGAAAGGTCAAGTAATTTCGATTTCATTGTGGACCATTCTGGTCGAAAAGCCCGCCATGGTTACGCCGAAATGCAACCTTGGAAATTATACTTTGATGGTTCAATCCACAAGGAGGCGCAGTGTTGAGTTTTCATAATTTCTCCAAGGAATTCCAACAAAATTCAAGTATAAGTTAGATGGTCCTCGTGTCGAACAACTGTTGAATACGGTTACCATTGTTGGACTTGAAGCTTTGTTGGAATTGGGGCAACCAGAGTCAAATTAAAGGTGATTCGTAGTTAGTGGTCGCAGATAACAAAGGAATATAAATGCATAAAGGAAAATCTGATGACATACTTTGTCATAGTTAATAGGCTACTCAAGAAATTCAATACATGGATATTCAACATATACCCGTAATAGAAAATCAAGAAGCAAATGACTTAGCACAATTGGTTTCTGTGGTATAAAGTTTCGCTAAAAACTTTGAGGATTTGGTCTAAATAAGAGGTAGGGTTATGGCTACTAGACTCATACCATCGATTTAGAAAATATTAAATTAGGTTGTGGTGATAAAGATGGATTCAAGTATTAGCCATAAATACCTTATCGACAGACATGGCTCCATTAGTAGTATACTTAGAAAATCCAACATTAAATGTTGATGTAAAATAAAATATAGAGCATTATCATATGTCCTTATGGGAAATGAATTGTTCAAAAAGACCCAAGAAGGACATTTAAATGCTTAGAGAAAGTGAGGCATATTTAGCATTATCGAAGTCCACATGGGGCACGGGTACATCAAGCAGCCATAAAATGAAATGGTTGCTATTTCGATATGGGATGTATCGCCCAAGATGCTCAAAGATTGTATAGATTTTGCTAAATGGTGTGAAGAATGCCGAAACATGCAGGATTCAACATGCTCGCAAGTGAGTTGCATTCGATCATTAAACCATGGCCTTAGAGGATGGGCATTAGATTTAATAGGAGAAATCAATCCTGCCTCATCTAAAGGTCAGAAATATATCTTGGTAGGAATAGACTACTTTACCAAGTGGATCGAAGCAATATCGTTAATAGCTGTAGATCAAGAGGCTATTATTGAATTCATACAGAAACAAATTATCTATAGGTTCGGATTGCCAGAGAGCATCACGTACTAAGGTTATGTGTTTCTCGTAAAAAGATGCAAGAATTTGCCCAAGAAATGGGGTTTAAATTTCTAACATCAACACCATACTATGCTCAAGCAAATGGTCAGGTCGAAGCAGCCAATAAAGTAATAATAGGTTTGATAAAGAAACATGTTGGTAAAAAACCAAGAAATTGGCATAAGACTTTAGACCAAATACTATGGACCTGTAGAACATCTCCTAAAGAAGCTACTAACACCATACTTTTCCAACTAACATTTGGTCATGATGCAGTCTTACCAGTAGAAATTCATCTACAATCAGTTCGAATTCAAAGACAAAATGAAATCCCATCTTCTTTATATTGGGAAATGATGATGAATGAGTTAGTTGAGTTGATGAAGTTAGATTGCATGCATTGAAACTCGATGAGGCAAAAGGAAAGAGTAGTAGGCATATAACAAAGGGTGAAAGGTAAAATATTCAAAGATTAATGACTTAGTTTGGAAAGTTATATTGCCTCGGGACAAGAAGAATAAAGCATTAGGTAAATGGTCACCTCATCAGGACCTTTTCTAATAGTAAAAACATTTTCAACAATGCATATGAGATTGAAGAAGTAAATGATAATAACGAATCTTAAGGGTTAATTAAAGAAATATAAGCCACACCTGCAGGAGATTCGAATAATAATTGTTCTTGCAGGAAAAACCTTATTAAAGATATTTTAGGGATTTGGAAGCTCAAGTGTCGTAACTCAAGCTCCAAGCTTATGATTGTCTTGTATTATCCTATCAAGGGAGCCCTATTTATATCATTCCTTCCATGGAGCTATTTCTTCCTTCAGAACGCTTCTCAAACAGACAACCATGGCTTGAAGGCAAGGAGCTAGTGTTACGCTTGTAATCATTTGCTCAAGAACGCCCTCATAAATACCGAACTCTTCATCTTCATAGTTTGATAACGCTACTCAAATCTCCATCCCTGAATCAACTATCGAGCTACACCTCGGATTTAGACCGACCTTACGCCTTCTCCGAGATATATGTTGAATAAGGACTCAACCTTGAGTCCGAGACCTATCCCGACCCCCGCCATCTTCCCTTCGCACATCCATCTCGGCCGAGGATTTTATGCATGATCATAAGCCCCTTGGTCGCATCGTGCTTTAAGCTCCTTGAATCATCGACCAAACAGCTTCGAATCCTTAATCCTTTAGCGAGATGTACATATTCTTAAACTTTTTAGGTATGGCACGTGACCTACGTGCCACCAGTCCAACGGTCACCTGTATTTGACATGATTGCCCTATAAATAGGGAAAACCTGATTTCACGCCTTCTTTCCCTCCTACTCATTATATTTCATTTATTTGTTCTCCAGGAAATCCTCCTCTACATATTTTCAAACCCTACTGCATTCTTCGCCGTCAGTTGCTTCAAAAACCCTCCTTTCAGTTAATCGATCATCAACTCGTATCCCTTTTCTTACATTGCTTTTGTTTTAATCCAAGCATGGTCGCCATTAGGGAATGCGATGATTTTGGTCGCAAATCCACTTAGGAAACGAAGAACGAAACCCTGTTTGAGGAATGCATGCTTAGATGAGTGATGCTCAGAGTAACTGACCTAAAGAGAGTTACGACAGGTTTGCGCTTGCTTTTTACTCGATAGTGATTCTGACCCCGACTCTTCGTGTCTGTGGAGTCGATAATGGAAACCAACCGATTGATCAAGGAGAAGCGGTAGGCTTTAAGCGAAGTCTAATACAGGATGAGGAAATCGTTGCTCTGCGCTCTCTATGGAATGTCTCGTCCACAGGAGACGAGGATGATGTGATTCTGGAGTCTTGTGAACCGGGAGAAGGCTCTATGATCCGCCCCTTGGGACGAGATCGAATGGTTTTATTTTTATACTGGAGTGATCTAGGAGTTTGGCATTCAATTCCTGCTCTCCGACTTCGAAACTGATGTCCTCCAAACCATTAACCTGGCGCCTTCCCAACTTCGTCCCAACAGCTGGGGTTTTATCCGGGCATTCGAAGTAATTTGTCGGGCCCTATCAATAACCCCCACCATTGGTTTGTTCTTTTCTTTTTCCAAAATAAAAAGCACGGAGCCCGGAAACTGGGTTGCCATCAGCGGCATCCCAAAAAGAAGTTTCCTCCAAGCCTACACCTCCAACTTTAAAGGCTACAAAGAGTGTTGAGTAAGATGTGGGTCTCGGTGCCCTCATGTTATTTATGGTACTGATGGGCATCATAAATTCCCTTTATACTGGACTTCATGGACCCAATTCCTCATCTCCGCTTTTGACGATTACTACCGAGTGATACCGAGATCCTTTCTTTAGAAATACTGGATTCCTTCAGGCCGATCCGGGTCAAGGATTTACTTGCCTTGTCTCCCGAGGAAGTCCCCGACTTCCTAGGTAAGATCTTCTCAATTAGCTTTATTCTGCTACGCTTTATTTGTATACTTAATTTCTTTCTCTTGTTTTATTTCCTACAGACAAAATGACTGATATGTCCGTGAAAGAGAAGAGGAAGCTAATGGTCATAAAATGCTGCCCGAATGGGTGACGGTGGTCCCTCCGAGACCAAGTCCAACTTGGCCGGGCTGGAAGTGCGCGTCCCCAAGAAAAAGAAGAACGTCACGATCCGTGACCCTGCTCCAGAGACAAACATAATCACTGCTTCCCCACTAAAGTGCCCTGCCGAACCTGAATCAGCCCCCGAGTCTATCCAAAAGAAGCTGAAGACCGTCATGGGAAACGAGACTAACTCGGCAGACTGGGCTATCTCCAATTTGCTAAAGGAAACTGGTGATAGCTCTAGCCGAGCTTCTACAGAGAATCGGTTCTGGGCTACTGACTTTGACGGCCTCAAGTTTCTGTATGATCATCTGAACGCCACAACCGATGTGAATAAACTGACAAATCTAGGTTCGCAGCATCACTAAGTACCGAGCTCGTGACTATGAGGTGTGCTGTACTCACCCGAGTTTTTCGAGTCGGTGATCATGTGGAGAAGAAGACCGAGCTGGAGGCAGAGGTCAAAAGAATGACAACGGTGCGCTCCTTCTCAATGCCAACAATATTCAAGAGTAAGTCAGTCAGCTGATGACATTACAAATCTTGAAAAGAAGAATTCAGAAGCTAGTAACCGGATAAAGACTTTGGAAGACGAGCTTGCCCAGATGTCAACCAAGTTTCAAGATTCTGAGAAATCATGTTCCGAGCTAAAGGACGCACTGAAGAAATCCCAGATGGGTATGCTGGATGCCGGGGACCTAGCTTTTGATCGGGCCAAAGCTCAAGTCAGTTGCTTGTACCCCGACATAGACATCTCGGAGGTTGACTTCTTCAAGACCATCGTAGATGGGAAGCTGGTGGAGGTTGATGAAGATGATAGCGAGACCACAATTAGCGAAGAAAACACTAAGGTGGATGCCAACTCTGCCAACCCCAACCCTTGATTTCTTTGTTTTTCCGTTTTGTGTTTTAGAATTTCGGTAGTTAGTCATCCCTTTTGGCGGATGCATTTTGTACTATGAATATTTGTCCTGCCGGGCTATTTTAATTGCTTTCAATGCTTTAGCTATTTAAATGCTCCACTTTTTGCTATTTAAATGCTCCACTGAATGCTTATCACGTACATAGTTGTGAACTTTTATGTAACACTTACTAGCCCCCCGAGCCATAGGATGCGGCGAGCAATTCTAATGGCTTTGAGATGACCACATAACAATCGTTCACAACTTCAACATACACCTCCAAGTAATCCCGGCTCACCGGGATTGGAGAGAGTGTTGACAAAACGTCTGACGAAACTCATGTAAGGTGCTTCGGTTTATACGTTTTAAAAGTTGTTCCGAAGAGGGAACAGAGCCTTTTGAGGTTCAGAGCCTCTATAGGGTTGATCCGAGATGGATGCAGAGCCCAACCGAGGTTAACCTGAGGGTTTAGAGCCTCTTCCGAGGTTGACCAGAGGGTTCAGAGCCTCTTCCGAGGTTGACCTGAGGGTTCAGAGCCTCTACCGAGGTTGACCAGAGGGTTCAGAGCCTCTTCCGAGGTTGACCAGAGGGTTCAGAGCCTCTTCCGAGGTTGACTAGTGGGTTTAGAGCCTCTTCCGAGGTTCACCAGAGGTTCGAGCCCTTCCCGAGGTTGACCAGGGTTCGAGCCTCTTCCGAGGTTGACTGCAGGATTGTTCCTAATGGAAATGTGAGCCTTTCCAGAATCGAGAACGATCCTAGACCGAGTTTGAAGACGTCGCCATTCGCCCACGGATCGACATCGCAATTATACAATCATTATATAGATGTTCATTAAAAACCCTGGCCCTGCCTAGGAAAGAGTATCAGCTATTCTTTACATAAATATGCTTAAAATAAAACTTAAGATTTGCAATGTTCCGTGTCCCTGCACTCGACTCTAATGTCTCCAATTTGTAGGTCTGCTTGTAACCTCCGAGACCCTCGAATGGTCCCTCCCAATTGGGATCTAATTACCCTTCTTGGTAGGATCGGTCACTTTTTAAGCACCAAGTCTCCCACTGAACCCACGCTGCCTCACCCGTAAGTTGAAACGCTCGGTCATTCTTCTGCTTTCGCGGCCATTTCCGATAGGGCCGTGTCCCTTATCTCATCCAACAAATCTGCCTCCTCCTCCAAAGCCTGCCTATTGGATTCTTCTTCAAAATTCTCCCGACGCCAGGAGGGCAAAACTACTTCCACCGGTATCATGGCATCAGCTCCAAAAACCATCCTGAAGGGAGTCTCTTGGGTTGTGGAATGGATTGTGGTATGGTATGCCCACAAAACTTCATGTAAATACTGTGCCCACAACCCCTTGGCCGAATCCAGCTTCTTCTTTATAGCGTTCAAGATGACCTTGTTAGCCGACTCGGCCTGTCCATTTGCCTGTGGATGTTCTACAGATATAAACTTGTTTTGAATTCCGAGATGCTTGCAGAATTCCACCACCGAAGCACTCGCAAATTGTGCTCCGTTGTTTGAGACTATGACCCGAGGCAAACCAAATCGGCAAATGATACTCCTCCAAAAAGCGCCAAACTCGGTCCGCCGAGATCCGCGACACTGCCTCTGCTTCCACCCACTTAGTAAAATAGTCCACATGCCTACAATCGTGAACTTCAATCGCCCTGCATCCACCTGGAACGGCCCCAAGATGTCGGCCCCCCACTGGTGAAAAGGCCACGGAGCCAAGACGGTGTGCAGGAATTCGGACGGAGTATGAATAGCTGGAGCGAAGTTTGACACTGAAGACCGTGGCATGTACTCTAGACAGTCCTTTGTTAGAGTAGGCCAAGAGTACCCTACTCTTAAGATCCGAGCTGCCAGAGCTCTTCCTCCATGATTTCCACAAACCCCTCATGCACTTCTTTTCACCACCATTAACATATCCTTTCGCCACACAACGTAGCATAGAGTGCGTCCCAGCCCTGTATAGCTTCCCCGATTCCACCACAAACCTTGATGAGATCTTCTTGATTGCTTAGCTTTCTCTCCGCCCTCGTGTAACGATCCTCGTTGTAGATAACGGATGATCGGACTCATCCACCCATCATCCTCTTCATGAATAGCGAATGACTCTTCTTTTCAATGCCGGGTACGGAAGCACTTCTGATAACCATTTGTTTATCCCGGGCCTTAGAACCGCCCAACCGGACAGAGATCAGCTCGGTATTCTCTTCCTGCCACATGACATATTTCAAGACATCGAACGCTCGATTTAGTAGAACAAATTGTAAATACAAAAAGTAGGGTCCTTTTGTCTCGAAACGATCCGTCCACCTTCCCACCACCAATCGAGAGTTTGCAACAACCAAAGTGAGTTACCCCAACTTCCAAAGTTAACCTCGACTCACCAATGTAGCTTGTATTTCGCCTAATTGTTACTTACCGAAACCCAAAACGCAAGGGAATATTCTAGCACCATTCCCCGGCCTTCCAAACCACCGCTTAACGCTTTTTGTTAGAGGAGCAGCCCACCGACGTAATCCACCTTGATTAGGGACCTCCCGTGAGGAAGGTGTTCCACCATGAAGTCGGGCTAGGACCGATGGATACCGTACGCTGGATCGAAATCGATCTTGTATTTCGATAATTCCACGCCCAGACACCATCCTTCCGCCAAATCCGCTTCTTGAACACCTTTTCAATGGAGAATTGGTTCACCGGACGGGATGCCAAGGAAGTAATGTCTCGAAGCTGCGTCGCTGCCGGCTAATTTTCAATCTTCTCGTATCCGACTGCCTTTTAACACTTTGCTTACAGCAAACCTGACCTCCCTCTTCCGTGTCTTGACCAAGATGAGTCGATTTCATCTCATCGCCAAGTATAGTGTCACCGAGAATCCTTTTGTCGACCAAGACCGAGGTGCCGATAATAGTTGCTTTAACCCGTTGAATGCTTTTCACACGCCCGTCCATTCGAACCGAGCTCTTCGATTGCCGAGAAGAAATGGATGGACTTGTCACCCGCATAAGATAGGAATGAGACAACGCACCAACGGCCGCTAGTCATTGCATTTGCATCGAGGTCGACCGCATGTCAATGATCACTGACACTTATCCGCTGGCCCGATACCACGATTTGTAAGCACACACCTGTGATCCTGTTCATTGCACTTAACGTAAACTTGTCCGGGTTCGCGCATATTGAACTTCCACACCGCCAACGCCCTCTAATGTCTATCAAATGATCCGCTTCCTCGATGTGGTTTTGATCACCATGTCGCTCACATACACCTCAATATTCCGACCAATCGAGGTGAAACACCATGTCCATCATCGTAGGTAGCGCCGCATTTAAACCAAACGGCATGATCCTATAATAAAATTCTTCTCGTTCGCCATGAAGGCGCCTTTTGATGATCACCGTGTTCATCCAGATTCCGATTGTACCCGAGTACGTCATTCAAAACTTAGGAGGCTAACCCAGGAACCGCTCTTATCACCGATCAATGCGGAAGGGGGTAGGGATCCTTGGGCACGCTTTGTTCAGCAAGAAGTTCACACACATTCTCCACTTACCATTCTTCTTCTTACCATAACCACGTTGGATAGCAAGTTGGGTACCGCACTCATGAGGAAACCTACTTTAACAACTTTCCTACTTCTTTCCGAGACAACCGTCCTCTTCTCCCATCTTCCTTCCTCGTGATACCGTCCCCCGGATTAATTGATAAACGATGACACATGATCTCCGGGTCAATGCCGGCATATCCATTTCCTGCTTAAAAGGTCTAAATTTCGCCTTAACACCGGACTATCTCGACCTCCTCCTTCGCCATCGAGTGCCCGACGGGACCCGCGAGGGTAACGTCCCGATCCTGGATGTCTCGATCCTCCTCGAGGGGTGAGTCCATTCGCCGAATTCTCCTGATCGACACGACCATGCCGACTTCGGTGGTTTCTGGAGAGGCTTCGATGGACCCGACTTCTTCTTGGCCTTTAGACTATCTTTATAACACCTTCTGCCAGTTCGGTTCCACGAACTACCCCGACGCTCGCTGTCGAGGATACTATGGTCGAACAACGCTGGACAGATCGCTTGCCGCATTGAACGATGGACGTCCGATGATAATATTGTAAGGTGATGACGACAACCACCAAGTATCTGACCCGAATAGCTTTTAGCATTTTCACCTCTCCGAAGTAGTTAGCACGGGAGATACCCTAACCGCACCTGCTCGCAGAGAACCCAACAAGGGTCCCGCCGAAAGGTAATAACTCATTCGCTCAAAACCCATTCCTTGAAAGCTTCCTCATGAGGACGCCCTGAACTTCGGCCGATCAACACGCCTTAATGCCCTAGTCCCGATTTGACCAATCACCATGGGATCACTTTTCATGTGGCGTAACTTTACGCCTTTCACCCGAGAAGGTTATCACCGGATCAAACCTCGAGGTTCCGATGCGCGAGTATCCCGCCCCATCCACGAGCATACCTTTCTCGGCCGAACCAGAGGAGCCGCCCGCAAAGCCCCCCGAGATAGGTTGAGAGTGTGTCGGGTCGATCTCGCCTCTTCACCTCTTCCACGCCCTTTCCTTTTCTTGGACCGGAATGGAGGCCGAGTCCCTCTTCTGGGATGAATCACGCTATTAGTCCGCCTGGGATCTTCCTTTACGACATGTTGACGCTTTACCTCTTGTATTAACCTTCAATCTCTCTCTCTCTCCAATGTATGTGACTGTGGTTCTTCAGCGATGAAATCCTCGCATGCTCCCGTGTCACTCCCGTAACTGTAGACATCACCCACTCATCGCTGTAAGGAGGAGGTAGTTTCAAATGATTAATGTCAATGAGAATGTCTTCCTTCCGGGTGTTAGGGGTGAACGTCTCCTGGGCCTACACCGACCTCGGGCGTGACGGCACCGCCGTCCCGGCTCGCTCATGAAAGATAGCAACATCCGTGACCGGTGCGCTCGCCACGCCCGACCGCCCCAGGAATCTCTAGCACGCCTCCATGTTGCTTTTCTCCTTCATAGCACTGCCCGTAATGATCTCGCCCATGCTTTGGCCGGCTTTGGGCTAAAGACTTGAACTGACCGCCTTGAGGCCATGCCGAATGCGACTAATATTCTCGATTGGTGTGAGACTTTATGGTTTCTTCGTTGAACTCAGCCATGAACCTCGTGAGTGACCGGGGACGCTGCTTCACGTGAAGAGGGAGGTGTCACCACCATGTATGTCGATTAGCGAGAACCGTGAATAATCTTTCGCTTGAAATCTTGATAGCTCACCACGATAACCGAAGTCCCATATACCAACAGAAAGCCGTTCTCTAAAGGTGTCAAGCATTAATTTGCACTTAAGGGAGTCATTGTTCCAATAAGTGCCATTGTGTTGTTAACCGCAATGATGTGTTCCTCGGGATCTGCCTTGCCGCATCGATGCAAGACAAGGTTTGAAATTATCTCGAACGGCATCCTCCCAAATTGCTCGAGACAAAGGTCAAGGCTTTAGGGGCTCGCTGTCGTTTCTTCGCTTTTGGCCCAAACTCTTCACCAAGAGCTTGAACGGTCTTGAAGTTGCCAGCCGACGCAGATCATCGATCATGGCCAAGAATCGAAAGTTAGATCCGCTGGTCTATTGGTGGAGTTCGAGACATTGTCGTCAGAGGTGTATGTGTATGTGCGGCCCGGGATTGATTTCACCGAGGCCCCAATGGGCGCCAATGTTCTTGCAGAAAAACCTTATTAAAGATATTTTAGGATTTGGAAGCTCAAGTGTCGTGAACTCAAGCTCCAAGCTTATGATTGTCTTGCTTATCCCGGAGCCCTATTTATATCATTCCTTCCATGGAGCTATTTCTTCCCTTCCGTAACTGCCTCAACGCATTAACCATGGCTTGAAGGCAAGGAGCTAGCTGTTACAGCTTGTAATCATTCGCTCAGTAACATCTCATAAAGACTCTGGGAACTCTTCATCTTCATAGTTTGATAACGTCTACTCAAATCTCCATCCTGAATCAACTACCGAGCTACACCTCGGATTTAGACCGACCTTACGCCCTTCTCCGAGATATATGTCGAATAAGGACCTCAACCTTGAGTCCGAGACCTATCCCGGACCCCTGCCATCTTCCCTTCAGACATCCATCTCGGCTGAGGATTTTATGCATTATCAATAATAGCGTAATCGAAACATAGTGAAGATATGCCAAAATGGTAAGTTAAAATTGCCAAAATGGCATTGTTTGGGTATTACAGATTAAAGTCAAATTAATATTCCAAGCAAAATAAACAGACAATCTTTTAGAATGAGTATTGTTCCTTAATCGATCGAAAATACCCTAAAAGACTCAAGCCTTTGTTGAGTGAAGCTTGTCTCTTCTAGGATAGCGACTTCACCCTTAAATTGCCTCACCGCTCCGTCGCAAGTCCTTTATTAAGGAGCTCGAATTATTGCAAAAGTGTTGGTTTCATATGCCATCTGCTGTCATTGGGCCTCCTTAATTTTATGTTGAAGTTCTTGAATCTGCTTCCCAGAGAAGAATGGATTGAGCTCAAGCTCATAATCGCCTTTAGCTTGCTTGATATGCATGGCGTGTTTCAACTTCTTTAGAAAGCTTCAAGCATGCTTATAAGGCTTATTGCAGCTCGCCTTCTTGAACCTTATTGGTAGCAGATTCATCTGGAGGAAACACTCAACACATTGTCTATCAAAGATTGAAGTTCGAATAGAATGGTGCTAACTTCAGTGAACAGTTGGTGAGGTTGACTTGATTAAGAAGTCCTTCATAATAAAGGTGTTGTACTATCTTTCTGAGTACTTCAATAGATCCACATCAAGGATTGTCTTCCTAATCTGTGAAGAAGTACAACCCTATCATCGTAAGGCGTTGAATCAATAGTCAACCACCGCCCCTTTTAGGAATAGGAGTATCTCTAGCCACTAGCCTTCATATACCCAATACGGTCATTTCTGTTTTAAGAGGCTAACCTTCTTCAGCTGTTTGTCGTTGAGAGGACTTAGGGAAGTTCCATCATGCAATGGAGTAACATCCATTTTACTTCCATTGGCTCATTGGTAGGAACACCATCACCTTCATTATTTTTTCCTCGTCATCTTCTTCATCACCAACCAGGTCCACTACTTGATGTCATTTTCATTACTGTGGAGCATGGACTTCGTTCCTTCACTCGAACCACCTTGGAGCTCTTCTACTCTTTCGCCCCTCGATCCTTCCTCACTAGAATCTTCCCTCCTTGAGAAGGGCAAGCCTTTTCTCTTCAATTGGGTGATTTTTCACTTTCTCTTGAGGAATCTTGAGAGAGATTTTGGATGAGAAGTCTCTGGAGGCATCTGCAGATCTTCAGTGTTGTTTTCGATCCTTATGAGAGGAGGTGAGGTGCCTTGATCATCTCGTTGCTCGAGCCCTCACTGAACCATATCGATTGAGGATCCTTTGTTCTGCAAGTTACTGGAACCCCATGCGGAGAAGAATGGATTGGAGCAGTTGCTTTGGATGGAGGGAGTCGAAGGCTGGATTGAGTTGAATTATCCTACACAAACAAGGAGAGATTAAAACTTGCACTAAGGTACAAATAACTCAGCTTTGTTAAAAATTCAATTCAACGGATCATTCTAAGAGATATTGTTGTTTATATGTTCCAACATTACGTTGGAGGTCGAAGGTGGATTTTTGGATTTTTGTAAGGGAGCAAATATCCTTGAGTCCAGAGACGTTAGTATCCTTTGAACGCTCTTTTCTTTTGTTTAAGCTGCTGGTGAACTTTCCCACTTTCGAGAGTCTTCCCACTTACTAGCCGCTTTTTTGGAGTGGTTGGTGGGAGTTTACTAGTCTTGAAATGGTGGAATATGAGTTAGATTTCAATCATAAATTCAAGTCCATTCAAATACGTAATAAACTGATTACCTTTGAAGTTGGAGCAGCTGTTGGAGTTGGAGCGATGGTGGTTGTTGTTGCTAAGGTTGTTGCGTGAGTAATTTTTGAAATTGTCGGGGCACATTGTCATCACTCTTCGATAGTTTCTGGGGAACTACTGCCTTCCTTGGTCTTCGACCAAATAGTCTTGGTTCGATGGCTGGAAAATCGAAACAATTAAGACGAAATGTTAAAATAAAGAAAGTAAGAATTATTTGGGGATTTCCCAAGCATCGGTGACTGCTACCATTCGAAAAGAATCGACATGGCGTAGTTGTCATAAATAAGATGCCTCGAAATTATGGAGCCAGTGTCGAGCCCATGTTGTGATACGGTGAACTGACTTTGTAGGATTTTGTATCCAAATGTGCGGATAGCAAGAGTCGCCACCGACTTTTATTTTTATCCAATTAAGGGAAGGTGCAATGTAAAAAGACCTTCGTTAGATTCCGAGTTCGGGAGAATGGTTATGAAAAGGAAGGTATTAGCAAGACTTTCCATCCGCAGTTATTCTACGGGCTCTTAGTTGCTCTTAGATAACTTTTAAAATTGCTTTCTGTGTGTTTGAAATGTTTGAAAGAGGCATTTCTTTGACTTTGTAATGACTCATGTAGTGTATACAAAGTGTTCGAATGTTTTCGCTTGAAAAGAATTTGAACTTTGAAAAAGAGTGTGGTGTGAAAAGCATTTGATAGAGCAAGCAACTAAGAGACTTATTTACCCACTCTAATTGGTCATTTTGTTGTACTTACATTCCTTTAGAATAGCGCTAGCATACCATTACCATTAGTTAGTAGGTAGCTCCATTCGTTGGATGTAAGCGGACATTCGAAGGACATCGATGGTCATGAAGGCAACTTGTGGAAGTATCCTAGCACATTTGAAGGACTATCATCATTTTCGTAGGCGACAATCGAGGTCAAGATCATGTATCTGGAGGCGGCATCGTGGGTCTTATGATTTGTATCAAGGGACTATGATGATTTGTTTGAAGGCAACGGTGCTAGAATACCTCTACGCTCGAGGGACACATGACCATTTGTAATCGGAAGGCATAGAGAGAATTACCCTTGCGCAGTGAGAGAGGTGTGTCAAATTCATTTTATCTTGAAAATTAGTGAGCTATGTCCAATTATTATCTTGCCATACACGCCTAATTACTAGCAATTGATAATGCGGAAAGTAAAATGCGAATGTAAAGGTGCGGAAAATAAACCTACGCTATTACATGGCTTTGGGGCGATACATAATTTAAATTATGGAAAATAAAAGCCTAATTAAACTATTACAACCCATGAGCAATTACATTATTGAAAAAATAAATGATAAAAAGAAAAACGTCTCTAATCGCAACTCGCGGAAAGAATAAGAAAATCTAAATATGATGAAATTGAAATAAGATGAAATGTTAGAAAATGCAAATTTTAATATGAGAAAATTAATATATGCCGGAAATAAGATAAATAAGTTAAAATAATTTTTGGGATTTTTGAAAAGGTTTAATAATTAAAATGCAATTAATAATGATTTAAATGCAAAAATATAAATAAAATAAATATGCATGCAAAATTATATTTTTAATTTATTAAATTAAATAAAGGTTTTACGAATAATGCAAAAGAAAAATGTTTTTGGTAATTTTTAATGCAGAAATAAAATATGAAAAGAATTAAAATGTAATGAAAATATTAAATAAATAAGAAAATATGGAAATATGTTTTGTAAAGTTTTGAGAAAAAGAACCAAAGCCGTGCCTGGATGGATCGAACCTCGGACTGCTAGAGCATCTTTCCAAAAGCCAAGCCTTAACCACCGGGACAATGCGGTCTTGGTGTTTTAAAAGTCGAATCATTCATAAGAACGCTGGACAGTCCCGGATATATTTGAAAACAAAGTCAGCACGCGTGGGCCCTCGCTGGATGAGAAGAACGAATCGAATGCGCCATGACGCCACGCAAGCCACGCCGAGTCAGATCAAGTCATGACGTCCGAGCCTAGCTCCGGTCGCCTTCTCCGATCATCAAATAAAATTCAAACCCAAAACATGAAATTAAAATGGAAAAGAAGACCTACCCCCTAAATCGGACTTCACAAACCATTGGTGGCCTTAGTTTCTCCTCCTGAAACAATCAGATGAACCGTTCGAATCACAGCTCGAAATGCCCTAGCTATGTGATCTCGAGTTCTACACGCCTAAGCTTGCATGTAAGGTTTATTCATGACTTAACAAGTATCTCCTGACGATACAAAACACACAAGAAATGTTAATAATGTATGAATAATAAATTAATTTCAAAATATACCAAATCGGAGTATGTTCTTGTGTATCGACCGTACCGGGTTTTGAGCGATGGATGTTTTTGATTCTCGAACCTCCCTCGAGCAAGTTTAGATGATGGTTTTGGCTGAAACTTGCTGGAGAATAAAATTCAAATTTTCAAGAATTGAGAAATTTTGCAAGAGTTTGGGTTTGTTTTGGGTTAGGTTTCTCCTTTGTAATCGTATTGTTGGTATTTATAGAGTTTTGGAAGAAAAACAAGGAAAAAAGATTGGAAATTGAATGTGCAAATATTTTCTTTGAAAATCAAATCAAATTTTGAAGAAAATATGATTTTCTCATCAATGCCATGGCTTAATGAATTTGGTAATGGTGTGGGCTTTTGGACATTAAGAGGAGATATAAATCCAACTCAATTGAAAATAACTTAATTTTCATATTTTACATAATTTATTTTTGAATTAAATGTTGTAAAATTCAAATATAAACCATGAAAATAGAAAATTACCAATGCCAAGCTTTTATGGGTCAAGAATAACATCATGAACAAGTTTGATCAAAAGATTATAGGCCCATTTGGAAAATTTTGATTTTGACAAAAATGTCCTTTTGTGCAATCTTCAAAATCGCCCAACTTCTGAATAGTGTATCTTGCTCAATTTTCCACATTTTGAGTGTTCTTGGACTTTTGAAAGCTCTAAGAGTCCTCTAACCAATGTCTTTGGTCTCATCTCAATTGAGTTACCATGCTCAAAATATCTTCAAACAAAAAGTTGACTTTTGTTGACTTTGAAAATGACCCAGAATGTTTCGAGCTATACCTCTCAAATGAAGCATTTTTGACATTCTTGTGAGACATGAAGTTGTAGAGAATTGAATTTCCTTCAAAACAAGAGGTGGTGGAAAATTTGAGAAAGTATGAGAAAGTTATGATCACCAAAGTTCATTGACTTTTCATCTAGAAACCCTAATTTAGAAAGTTTGATTTGGGCAAATCTTGAGTTTTCTTGATGAATCATGATCAACCCTTGATCAAATGATGAATGTAACTTCAAAATGAGGATGTTGACCAAAAATCGAAGTTTTGATCGTATGTTGACCACAGTTGACTTTTGTCCAATACACCGATTTTCAACCATCCGAACAATTGTCCGAGGAAACTTGACTTGTGAGGCTTGAAACTTGACATGGAGAATCTTTGAAGCATATGAGGAGGCATGAAGGTTGGAGATGTTGAAATCCATCTTGACTTGAGAGATACCAAACCCTAGTTTGGGTCGATTGTCTAGAGAGAGTTTGTCGATCAACTCTCGAGGAATCCTCGAGTATGGATGTATGAAATCTCTTGAGTAGATGGAGGGCAAATTTTGGGTATGACAGCTGCCCCTGCTCAATCTTCTTGTACGGAAGGGTTAGATTGACATGCTTGTCTTTCGTGACTGAGGTAGAAGATGATGAACACCGAGTACACCGAAAATTTGCACTCATGTTGGTGGATGATGCGGAACGGCTTACAGATGCCATTTGGAGAAGTTGAGACTTTGGGAACGAGTCGACGCTAGACTCGAGGTTGTTAATAGGAGGAGAGCTGACGAGATGGGCTTAAGATGCCATCCGAAAGGTCGATGCCGGGGTGAGTCGATGTTGACTTCAGATGTTCTGAAGGAGAGGAGATGGGCTTAAGATGCCATCCAGGAGTCGTACGTTAGACTTCGTGTTCACTTTGAATGAAGTTATTGGTCTGTATTGATTTTTAACCATATATGCGATTCGATAGTGAAGAGATGTTGACAAATAGTCGGAGATGGGCTTAAGATGCCATCCAAGGCAACCGAGTCGACGCTAGATCAGAAGGTTGCTGCAATAAATCTTCGTGTTGATTACTCCGAGGGGATTGTAGTTGGCAAGAATGTGGATAGCTTCCTGTTGTGCATCGGTGTTGATCCATTGCTCGTTATCGAGGATAACCGAGGTGGTCTTCGATAGTTTTCCGCCGGCTCGGCTTAATCCTCGACTGCTTCGAGGCGGTCTTTCGATAGTTTTCCTTTGGCCGGTCGGCTTAATCCTGACCTGTTTATGCTCGAAATGACTGTTAACTGCTTTTGAGAAAACAAGAAAACTTTGATAGAATATTTGTTAGTCTTATGCAAAGTATGATGCATGATAATGTATATGAATGACATATGCATGAATTATGACTTTATGAGAAATGTATGAATGATGAATGTTGTGGATATTTCAAAACATATCCATCTTGAAGAAGATGCGGTATTCTGCTTGAAGATTTCTAACTTCGCTTGGGAATTGAGTAGGTGAGAACCCCGCTTTTGAAGGAGAAGAAAGATATCCTGGATTCCTCCGATGCACTATCCGACCAAGTCTTGGCCTAGATATTGAGGGGGTAGAGATTGAGAGGCTCGTTGTTGGAGATCTCATAGACCCCGCTGAGGAGAGTCTGGAGGCGATCCGTTGAGGACCTTGTATGTAGATCCTGCCGAGGAAATTTAGGAGAGACGCTCCACCGATTCCGAGTGTAGATCTCACTGGAGAGCATTTGATGGTTGCCGAGACCAAGCTTGAAGAGTCTAGAGTCCGTTGTAATCGGGCGGGGAATAAAAGGTATGCTTCCTCCGATGCACTATCCACCAAGTTTGAGTCCGATACCGCCGGGAGAAGGGGAGGATTGAGAAATATCCACGGGATGAAGTGTTACCGCTAGAGACTCGATGTAACGTTGTTTTATTGAGTGGATTTGTCAGTGGATTCCTTATACTCACTGGGAAGGTGTGTTGTGGGTGACACTTTATGCTCTGTGGGAACTGTATTGGTGACTTTCTCGTCATCCCAAATCCTCGAGCTCCTAGTAAGTACTTTGCATGTTCACTTTCGTATGTTTGTGAAGAGATTTTTATTGTCAAATGCATATAGTCATTCAAAGCAAATTGGACTTATTGCAAATAACAACAATGAAATTGTAAAGAGAAAGAAGCTTATTATTTATTTGAAAGGTGGCGATGGCCAAGTAGTTTGTACACAAGAAAGGTAAAAGCTATGCGAAACAATCTCTTAAGTTCCAACTATGCTAGTACTCATATATTTCAACTATCTCATCTCCTTGTCATGTCAGAGAAAGTGAGTAGACCGATCTTCGCCATTTGAATCTTGAATGTCGATAGTAGTCTGAAGCAGGTGATCCGAAGAGACATAGTCGTATTTAAATCCCTAACTTTTGCCTAGACCGCCTTTCGGTTTTCACCAATGATACCTTTTTGCCCAAGCCGCTTTTCGTGTTTTCGACTTGCCGGTGTACATGTTTTGTATATATCCTTAATTTTTGCCCGAACCTTTGGTTCGCCAGATGCCCTTATTTTTGCTTAGGCCTCGACCTAGCGGGTCTCTTTATGCGTAGTATTTTTGACTATGTCTCGCGCTCACGTGGTGTGTGGAAGTCTTCACCATCCATGGTGCTAAGTATCATAGCTCCGCCGGAATATCATTTTGACTACAAATGGTCCTCATAGGTGGGAGTCCATTTGCCCCGATCACCTTGTGGAAGAATGATGCGCTTGACTACTAGATCACCGACTTGGTAGACTGGTGCTTGACCTTCTTGTTAAATGCTCGATCATTCGCTTTCGATAACTCCATGGCGTATGGACGCGAGTCGCTTCTCATCAATCAAATTAATCTGGTCAAGGCGAGTCTGACCCAATCGCTCTTCGCCTAACTCGCTTCCTGGAGGACTCGGTTGAGGGTATCCGAACTCGATGGGTAAGACGGCTTCCATACCGTGATACAAGAGAGAAGGGGTTGCTCGTTGGATGTTCAGGTCAAGTGCGATAACCATGAAGAGCAAATGGTAACATCTCATGCCAATCTTTGTAAGTCACCGCCATCTTCTGATAATCTTCTTAATGTTCTTGTTGGCGGCTTCCATCGCGCCATTCATCTTAGGCCGATATGGAGAAGAGTTGTGATGTTTGAATTGCTGCAAGTAGTTCGTGATCATCTTGTTGTTGAGATTGGAACCGTTATCCGTGATAATCCTTTCGGAGTGCCATACCGACAGATATAAGATTATGCTTGATGAATCGAGCCACTACATTCTTGGTAACAGATGCATACGAGGTCGCTTCTACCCACTTGGTGAAATAGTCAATTGCCACAAGGATGAAACGATGTCCATTGAAGTCGGGCTTAATTTCTCCAATCATGTCAATGCCCACATTGCAAAAGGCCAGGAGAAGTTAAACATTCAGAGGTACCGAGGTACGCACTTTGTCGGCATAACCGCATTTGTGACAAGATCGAGCATAGCGTGACAATCGCCCATGGTGGACCAATAGTAACCTGTTTCAAAATCTTAGCTATAGTGTGTCCAATGGAGTGGTACCAAATTGCTTCTTCGTAACTCTTCCATGATACGTATTGCTTTTCTCGTCTACACACGGAGTAAGCACAAGTCGTGGTTCGCTTTGTATAAGATGTCGCTACGAGGAAGAATTGGATGCAAATCTTCTCATGAACTTTATCATTAATGTGATGCCCCTCTGGATATTCTCCCGAGTCTCAAGATACCTCTTCACGCATAGTACCAAGGTTTTCTCTCGTCAAGCTCATAACAATACGCTGGTTCGTCAAACTTCTCAATGATGATCCGGGAGCCTCGTTGTCCCATCCGACCTTGAACATAGACGACATAGTAGCTAATGCGCCGCCAACCGATTCTCTTCTCGTGGAATGTGATTGAAAGTAATCTCTTCAAGTAGGGGATCAAACTCGAACATGCCTCGATATGGAATGAGATTTGATGCTTCGTGATCCCACTCGCCTTAATCCGATCGATCACTAAAGTCGAGTCTCCATACACTTGTAAGAACTTGATTCTTAAGTCAATAGCAGCTTTGATACCCATGATGCACGCGCTTCAGACGGCCATGTTGTTAGTGCAATCAAACATAATCCAGCGGTGAAAGGAGTATGTCCGTCATAGGGATGTAATGATGGCGCCAATGCCATTAAGCGTTTGAGGCTCCATCAAAGACCATAGTCCATCGATCCTTGTTCAGTCCTTCGTCTCTCCGTTCTTCGCAATCAGAATTAGTAAACATCTTCTTCATCTGAAATTGAACGCATAGATCGATAGTCATCACGGCTTGATGAGCCAAATGATCTACACACTTCCTTTGATCGCCGAGAAGTGTAATCGATGTCATATTCGTCAAGATCATTTGCCATCTTGCTATTCTTCCGAGAGAGCTGGTTTTCAAAGATGTATTTTATCGGATCCATCTTGAAATCAACAAGGTAGTGTGAGTCAACATATACTGCCTTAGTCGGCGAGCAACCGCTAAAGCTGCAAGTTTTCTAAGCTGCGAGTATCTTGTTTCACCGTAAACTTTTTGCTAAGGTAGTATATTGCATGCTCTTTTCGACCTGACTCGCCATGTTGCCCCAACACACACCCCATTGAGTTTTCTAACACCGCCAAGTACATGATAAGAGGTCTTCCTTCGCGGGCGTGCATCGTGATGGAGGATTCGAGGTACCTTGATTTTGTCAAAAGCGATCCGCAATCGCTATTCCATTCCACTACTTGATCTTCTTTAGTAACTTGAAGATTGGCTCACAAGTAGCAGTTAGTGTGCAATGAATCTGCAATGTAGTTCAATCGGCCCAAGAAACCTCGACTTCTTTCTCAAGGGAGTCGCATCTCTTGAATAGCTTTAACCTCATGGATCAATCAATACCTTTACCACTGACAACAAACCCTAGGAGTTTTCCGGATCTGACTCCAAAGGTGCACTTGTTAGGATTAAGTCTCAACCTGTACTTCTTCAACCTATCAAACAATTTCTGCAAATGATCAAGATGTTCTTCTTCGGATCGAGCTATCATGTCGTCGACGTAGACCTCTATCTCGTGATGAATCATGTCATGAAATAATGTCACCATAGCACGCTGATAAGTGGCGCCCGCGTTCTTCAGTCCGAACGGCATAACCTTGTAGCAGAAAGTGCCCACCTGTGTAACAAAAGTAGTCTTCTCCATGTCTTCGGGAGCCATTTTGATTTGATTGTAACCGAGAAACCATCCATGAAGGAGAAAACCTTATGCCGAGCGGTGTTGTCAACCGTAACATCAATATGAGGAAGTGGAAATCGTCTTTCGACTGCTTTGTTCGATCTCTGTAATCCACACACATTCGTACTTTACCATCCTTCTTAGGCACGGTACCACATTTGCAACCCATCGATAAGAGGTGATACTAAGAAACCATTGCTGAATCGCTTTTATAACTCGGCTTTGATTTTTTCTCGACATCTCAGACGCATGCGACGAACCTTCTGTTTCACGGGAGAAAACCTTCTTTGTCGGCAATCGATGTACCACAATATCAATGTCTAAACTCGCATGTTCTCGATGACCAAGCAAAACCTCAATATAGTCTCGTAGCATCCGAACCAATCTCTTTAACATTGTTCTCAAGACCCGCCCTATCTTGATCTCTTTTCTGCTTCGCAAGACCAAATTCACAACCTCAACTCTCTTCGTGGTGGCTGTATAACTCGCTTCTTCTTGCTGTAGCACCGCAAGTTCTCCTGCACTTCACAATCTTCCTCACTTTCGCCTTCGCTTAGATCGGATTATCAAGTCATATTTAGCACTAGCATAGCTGTTATTAACTAGATTCGGAGTGATTCTGCAGTGTATCACGGTGTGTAAGAACACATAGCTTTTGAAGGGTGATAAAGTAAAAGAAAGAAAACAAACAATTGAATGCAAAAGTCCAACGAATTTATTGAATGAAAATACGCAAACGACAGATAATAACCTCGCAACGAGCCATGATGCCCCGCAAGGCACTAGGCTTTCAAAGTTTATTGTTCAAACATAAAAAATACGAAAAGAAAACAAAACAAGAGCAATTACTCCCGACTAAAGGAGATTGGTATGACGCCTTTCGCCTTCCAATTCCGAGCCCATGATCCGAGTGGAAGATCCACTTGTGATGTCGAAGCCGTTGTCGCTGCCTTCTATAGCATGGATTCCACCTGGCTGCGGAAAGGAAGTTGGCCGGCACGTCATGCGTATCATCTTCTCGACTGATGGTGAAGCCTAAACCAGCCTTTGTCAAATTTGAAAGGAAGATCGTGAGTTGTCCCAAATAGTACTACCTCCTTGTTCAACAGAGCTTGAGCATCTTTCAATGAGGCCATCCTAGGTGGAGCTTGTAACTTCGTGGAGGACAGGAGAGTCAACAGCATGACTGGATTGTTTCAAAAGCTTGACAGGAGTCTCAAGAATTCACCTTCCATCTCGAGGTATCGGAATGACTCAGATGACCGACTATACTTTTCTTCACCACATACTGAACAACCTTCCTTTCACCGGTACTTCGCTTCGATGCAAGGTAGAGGTAACAGCGCCGCCCCATGTATCCAAGGGCGCCCAAGTAGTAAGAGTAGTCGGACGGATGTCCATGACAAAGAAAGTGGAGTCAAAAGTCCGGGAACCGACTTAACAGTGCGTAGTGAGCTCTCCAAGCACCGTCGCTTAGAACCATCAAAAGCTCTCACAATAATGTCATGGGTCTCGAACCAACCCTTCGACATCAAGTCGATCAAAAGCGCCTTCGAAGGATATTCAGAGCGTAACTGTATCAACCAAAACATGAGATAAGGTAAAGCCTTTGCATTCAATGTAGATGTGCAAGGCTTGTTATGTTTCTTTCCTAAGGAGTCAAATCAAGATCGTAGAAGCCTAGGCCGTTGTTTGTACCAGTGCTAGCAATACAAATCAATCGATCGTGGTAGTGTCTTGGGCACATGAGCATTCTTCGAAACTTCACCAAGGCATTAGTATGAGCCCTGAGCACAAGAGAGTAGCAAGCATGGAGATCTTGACGGAGTCTGTCCTAACTGCTCCACAACATTGTAATCACTCTTCTTGATAATCTTCGTAATTTCTCCATTTCTTGTTCGAGGTGTCTCGAACTTCCTTTGGTACTTCGTGAGCAGGATGAGAGCATCGGTTCTTTCCTCTAGTCGATATTGATTGAGTAGCTGAATGCGAGCGGAGTCGCAGTGTCTTTTGGAGGAGAGATCTGGAGAGAATACCTTCCGGTTCTCGTCACCTTACGGATCCGTGATGTTGTCAATGCCGAATAAAGCTTCAGCAGAAGATCTTCAATGGTCGAGGGTCTTGCTTGACGCCATGATAGTAAACATCACCCATAATTCCAAGGGATAGCCTTTGTCGAGGAATATGGAACCGTCTTGGAGAAGTGATAATGAGAGGTGCCACTCTAGGCACGTGGATCGCAGAGGAAATTCTTATAGTGTTAACATCAAGATAGTCTTCGGGAAATCGCCACCCCATCCGGTCGCCTTTAACATCTTCAATAGGAATCTTGTAACTATCGTGACAGTGTACTTCACCATGTAATCATATTTTCCACTTGGCTGCCCCAAGGTATCCCACATGATGGTACATTTCATTCGCATTGTCAATCTTCAACTTAGACATTTCTTCACAACTTCCGCGACGTGGTTTCGTAAATAGTATCTCACGGTTATCCATCATGCACCGAACACGCCTTCTCAACCAAGCACAACCATCAGCGCGGATGGCACCAACGACAATCTGGCATCCTGATTGACACCGCTTGCAAACAAATTCTTCTTAATACCATCGAGGAATGGTCAAGTCATCTATGTTGAAAACATAAGTATCATCACCAACAAAGATTGGAACTCTTGTCATGGTTAGGCATAGGCGCGCTGATCACATCTGGAGTCTCAACAGAGGATCAAACTCAACTGCTTAGCTTCAATCATATCCTGAATCTTGTTTTCGTGAGCCCAACAATTGTCGTTGTCGTGTCTCGGCTATTGGAATGGTAAGCACACTTAGCATTAGGATTGTACTGGAGAGGAAGTGTTGACATTCCGAGGAGGATCCTCAAGGTAATCAACTCGCTTTCAACATGTGTTGCAAGGCTTGCGACAATGGCATGTTGATTCGTAAACCGTCTTCGTGGCTGCTCGTTACGCTGCTCTCACCGAGGTCAGGCCGATGTAGGATCGAGATCACAACCGCTTCACAGATTGAGCGCCGGTCGGTCTTGGCTCGGCTTTTCCGACCATACACAGATTAGCTTTTCTTAGCACCAAAAGATCTCTTCGCAGATTTCAAGATGACTCTACATGAATCTTCCCACTCTTGATACCACCAATGCGTCATTGTCAATATCACTCGTGAATCCGGATGAAGAATTTCCAATCGATGATCAAGAATGGGCCTGCAGTTGTTCCCATGAACATATCAACCAACTCCCTATCGACAAGGGTGGTTGAACTCGCCTGCTAGATCTCTCCACTCGAGCATACTCTTGAACTTTCGTCACGACCCATAGACATGCTTTGTAGTTGCATGCGAGTGGGTGTCAATTCAGATTGTACCTACATCAGAGAAAGCATCACCAAGTCACCCAAGTACGGATACGGGCATTCTCTAGCGATAATACCATTCCAACTGGTTCCGACAAACTCTTGAAAATAGTGCATCCACAACTTTCTCACATCAAGGGGATTGATCTTCCGGACATAGGACTTCAAATGCTTTTAGGGCAAGACATGCCATCATACTTGGCAAAAGTTGGAACTTTGAACTTGGAGGAATCACAACACCGTGAACAAGACTCGATCATCAAAGTTCAGCCCGGACATTTTCGTGTTTTCCAAAGATTCAGCGATCTTCAAGTTGCTTGTACTTGTCATCTTCATCAGAGTGTTGGCTATAATCAGAATGATCCTCTCCTCCTTTCTTTGGCTCACGCTGCTCACCTTCATCACCCTTGGTACTCCCCTCGGTATGGACACTTCCTTCAGAGAGCTCAATACGGCTGACCACTTTAGGACCCCTTTGAAACGCTCACCCATGTCGAGGAGACCAACAACCTTCTTCTTCTTGTTGATGAGCTTCTTCAGATCTTCTTGGCCTTGGACCAAGTTGGTGAACATCTGCTGAAACTGAGCATTCTGAGCCTGGAGATCTTTGACAGTCTGTTCAAGAGCCATTTCTGCTAAAATAAATAGCGAGCAAATGAGAAAACCAATCTCCAATGTACCTGTGATGCAATGTTATGCTATGATATGCAATGTTTATGCGAATGCAATGCAATGTTTTCAAGGACCTAAGAGATTTAAATTTGTTAAACAAGCAATGAACAAACATTTATTAGTACTTCTCATTATTCTTTTTCTTTTTAAGTACAAGAGATAGTTCAAAACAATAAAAGAAAACAAAACATCCTAAAGCTCTAAGTCTCCCATGGGCGCTTCCTCTTGGTGCCGATGTAGGCATTGATGCTTCGCTCCTCGTGAAGTAGCTTGGTCAACTCTAGAACTTTCTTCTCGCTTGCGTAACACTGAGCTTCAAAGGTATCCTTTCTTCTTTAGTTGAATCCAGATCTCTTCAAGTCTTCAAAATCGTGAGGCATGTCGATGGAGAACAAGATAGGTACGCCACCTATAGCAACAGTTCCATAATTATCGTAAAACAAAGTGAATGGCATCATGAGGTTTTGAGCTCGAGCTCGCACCCATTTGAGGTAAGGTTCCCAAGGAATGGAGTTCGGTGCCCCAAAGTCTTGGTATCGCCTTCTTTACCATGCCCCAAGCATGTATAAACCTTCGCTGTAATTCGAGATCGTGATTGTAGTCGAACACAACATCTTGGAGAAGCATATCATGTGGACCATCTTCGAGCAAAACCAAACCTGACGAGAGCTAGAGAAGGGTTGTAAGTAATACCTCCCTTATACCAAGTAGCGGTACATTAGGGAATTCTCCACAACGCTCAATGAATGTGAAGTCCTTTTGAGAGAAAAGATTCCAACGGATATCTGAATGAGAGAGTGACATCAATCTTTGAGACCATCTCAACCTTTGTTCATTCTTCAAAACTGATGGAGGAAGGTGCGAAATAAACCACCTTGAAAGTAACGGTACACAACACATGAGAGTTCCTTGTCGCTTAGTAGTACGAGTGTGGAGAGAATGTAGAATGTCTCCAAGTAAAGTAGGCAATCGGATTGGGTAAGAAACAACTTGATGGCATTGACATCTATGAATTGATCCGAGTTAGGAATAGAACCAAACCATAAATTAGCAAGGCCACAATGTTCTCAAATGCATGGAAACTCATAACTTTGAGGAATTCCTGCTTTCTTGATTAAGAACTTGGAAAGTAAACCCTTAACTCCACTTCTAGTTTCCCAATTGGCTTCAATATCCGAACGCTTAAGTGTAAGGTCGATGCAATGTCTTCGAACTTAGGAACCTTTTCCAAACCGTGAATGGCATTTGGTCAAGAATAGGTATCCCAAGTAGCTTAGAGAACTCTTCCAAGGTAGGAACCAACCGATAACTGAAATGTAAAGCAATGGTGTTTTGATCAAAGAACTCGAATAGACATGCATCATATCTTCTTCAAAACCGAGATAACCAAATCAAGTAGATAACCATGTCTTTGATGAACTGAGCATGGTCGGAATTTCTCAAACCAATTTTTGAGTTGAGAAGGATACCCATGAAGTTGATTCTCGATAGTCTTTCTAGAAGCCATAATCCCTACAAAACAGAGCAAAGATAAACCTAGGTCCTTGAAATAGTTAGAAATGATATGCAATGCGAATGATGTCATGATGTCATGTTTAGCACACACAAACAATTCACACAATGAGCCTAGGTTAAGGCTTGCATGAGGTATAGGTGATTACCCCACCAAAAGTTTGAGTTGGTTCATCCCGTCCTATAATAGTAACCGGTTCTAGGAATCTCACATCACGATCTTTCTCAGAGGCGCTTATTTCAATACGACGCCAAGTGGTCGATCGAAAATGTCCCAAAAGTCTCGATCTCAATGAGCGTAGCATCGAGTATCAACCAACCTCGGCTCACTCAAAGCCGCCATCTCACTACCTTCTAATGGCCAAGATGGGTCAATTAAGGTTCTAAAAGTTTAGTTAGCGCTGATGACACCACGCAGAAGCCAAATACTTTCTTCAACTTGGGAATGAAGAGTATCGGGACAACCAAAGTGTCACGCTAACGTAGCCATCATGTTGATGTAGTTATACGCCTAACGGTCGCGATGATCTAATGCTACTTACCTAAAAGGAAACCCGATCCGTGTAGGATCCCCAACAATATAATACCCAAGCAACCCTTAAAGATAAAGCATACAAGTCAAACAAAAGCAATAAAGGTTATCTAGAAATCCCTAAGGCAATTTCTTTGGGTGAATCTCTCAGTAGTCGCCACTGTGATACGTGAACCGACTTTGTAGGATTTTGTATCCAAATGTGCGGATAGCAAGAGTCGCCACCGACTTTTATTTTTATCCAATTAAGGGAAGGTAAAAGTAACAAAAAGACCTTCGTTAGATTCTCGAGTTCGGGAGAATGGTTATGAAAAGGAAGGTATTAGCACCCTTTCCATCCGTAGTTATTCTACGGCTCTAGTTGCTCTTAGATCACTTTTTAAAATTGCTTTCTCGTGTTTGACAAAAATGTTTTGAAAGAGGCATTTCGCTTTGACTTTGTAATGACTCATGTAGGAGTGTATACAAAGTGTTCGGAAATGTTTTGTTTTGAAAAGAATTTGAACTTTGAAAAGAGTGTGGTGTGAAAAGCATTTGATAGAGCAAGCAACTAAAAGACTTATTTACCCACTCGTAATTGGTCATTTTGTTGTACTTCTACATTCCTTTAGAATAGCGCTAGCCATACCATTAGTTAGTAGGTAGCTCCATTCGCTGGATGTAAACGGACATCTGAAGGACATCGGATGGTCATAGAAGGCAACTTGTAGGAAGTATCCTAGCACATTCAGGACTATCATCATTTTCAGAGGCGACAATCGAGGGTCAAGATCATGTATTCGAGGCGACATCGTGGGTCTTATGATCTTTGTATCAAGGACTATGATGATTTGTTTGAAGGCAACGGTGCTAGAATACCTCTACGCTCGAGGGACATGACCATTTGAATCGAAGGCATCGAGAGAATTACCCTAAGGGTGCGTGTGAGAGAAGTGTGTCAAATTCGATATTTTATCTTGAAAATTAGTGTGAGCTATGTCCAATTATTATCTTGCCATACACGCCTAATTACTAGCAATTGATAAGGGTGCGGAAAGTAAAATGCGGAATGTAAAGCGGAAAATAAACCTACGCTATTACATGGCTTTGGGGCATACATAATTTAAACTCATGGAAAATAAAAGCCTAATTTAACTATTACAACCCATGAGCAATTACATTATTGGAAAAATAAAACGATAAAAGAAAAAACGTCTGAATCGGTGCAACCTGTGAAAGAATAAGAAAATCGGGAAATATGATGAAATTGAAATAAGATGAAATGTTAGAAAAAATGCAAATTTTAATATGAGAAAATTAATATATGCTGGAAATAAGATAAATAAGTTAAAATAATTTTTTGGGATTTTTTGGAAAAGGTTTAATAATTAAAATGCAATTAATAATGATTTAAATGCAAAAATATAAATAAAATAAATATGCATGCAAAAATTATATTTTTTAATTTATTAAATTAAATAAAGGTTTTTACGAAAATAATGCAAAAAGAAAAAATGTTTTTGGTAATTTTTTAATGCAGAAATAAAATATAGAAAAGAATTAAAATGTAATGAAAATATTAAATAAATAAGAAAATATGGAAAATATGAAGTTTTGTAAAGTTTTGAGAAAAAGAACCAAAGCCGGTGCCTGGATGGATCGAACCCGTGACCTGCTAGAGCATCTTTCCAAAAGCCAAGCCTTAACCACTGGGACAACGTGTCTTTGGTGTTTTAAAAGCTGGAATCATTTGAATAAGAACGTTGACACGTCCTGGATATATTTGAAAACAAAGTCAGCACGCGTGGGGCCCTCGCTGGATGAGAGAACGAATCAGAATGCGCCATGACGCCACGCAAGCCACGCCGGAGTCAGATCGAGTCAACGACGCCGGAGCCCTAGCTCCGGTCGTCTTCTCCGATCAAACAAAATTCGAAACCTGCAAAACACAGCAATTAAATGGAAAAAGAAGACCCTACCCCCCTAAATCGGACCCTACAAATCCATTGGTGGCCTTAGTTTCTCCTGAAAACAACTGTATGAACCGGTTCGAATCAAACAGTTCGAAATGCCCTAGCTATGGTGATCTGAGTTCTACACGTCTAAGCTTGCATGTAAGGCTTCATTCATGACCTAACAAGCATCCTGGATCGATATAAACACACAAGAAACGTTAACAATGCATGAATAATGAAATTCGAATTTCAAAATATACCAAATCGAAGTATGTTCTTGTGCACGATCTGGGCAGCCTGGGCTTCGAGCGATGGATGTTTTTGACCCCTGGGAACCTCCTGAGCAAGTTTAGATGGATGGCTTTGGCTGAAACTTGCTGGAGAATAAAATTCAAATTTTCAAGAATTGAGAAATTTTTTGCAAGAGTTTGGGTTTGTTTTTAGGTTAGGGTTTCCTCCTTTGTACTGGCTGTATTGCTTGGTATTTATAGGAGTTTTTGGAAGAGAAAAAACAAGGAAAAAAGATTGGAAATTGAATGTGCAAATATTTTCTTTGAAAATCAAATCAAATTTTGAAGAAAATATGATTTTCTCATCAATGCCATGGCTTGCACGAATTTGGTAAATGGTGTGGGCTTTCTTGGACATTAAGAGAGATATAAATCCAACTCAATTGAAAAAATAACTTAATTTTCATATTTTACATAATTTATTTTTGAATTAAATGTTGTAAAATTCAAATATAAACCATGAAAATAGAAAATTACCAATGCCAAGCTTTTATGGATCAAGAATAACATCATGAACAAGTTTGGATCAAAAGATTATAGGCCCATTTGGAAAATTTTGCATTTTGACCAAAATGTCCTTTTGTGCAATTGTCCAAAATTTCCCAACTTCTGAATAGTGTATCTTGCTCAATTTTCCACATTTTTGAGTGTTCTTGGACTTTTTGGAAAGCTCTAAGAGTCCTCTAACCAACCTTTTTGGTCTCATCTCAATTGGAGTTTCCATGCTCAATATATCTTCAAAACAAAAAGTTGACTTTTTGTTGACTTTGAAAATGACCTGTAATGTTTTGAGTCATACCTCTCAAATGAAGCATTTTTTGGACATTCTTGTGAGACATGAAGTTGTAGAGAATTGAATTTCCTTCAAAACAAGAGGTGGTGGAAAAATTTCTGAGAAAGTATGAGAAAGTTATGATCAGTCAAAGTTCAGTTGACTTTTCATCTAGAAACCCTAATTTAGAAAGTTTGACTTTTGGGCAAATCTTGAGTTTTCTTGATGAATCATGATCAACCCTTGATCAAATGATGAATGTAACTTCAAAATGAGGATGTTGACCAAAATCGAAGTTTTGACTGTATGTTGACCACAGTTGACTTTTTGTTCAATACAACCGATTTTCAACCATCCGAACAATTGTCCGGGAAACTTGACTGAGGCTTGAAACTTGACATGGAGAATCTTTGAAGCATATGAGGAGGCATGAAGGCCATTGAAGATGTTGGAATCCATCTTGACTTGAGAGATACCAAACCCTAGTTTGGGTTGATTGTCTAGAGAGAGTTTGTCCGATCAACTCTCGAGGAATCCTTGAGTATGGATGTATGAAATCTCTTGAGTAGATGGAGGGCAAATTTTGGGGTATGACACATGTCAGTCTTTATGGCTTTAGTTTTTTTGAGATTGATACTTGAACATCTCTTTGCAAGTTAACCACCAAGGGTATGGGGAAACCAAGCCGAGCCTGCAGGTAGGTAGTTTGGGAAACTTAGGCGGATGCATTTCGAGTGCCAACCTATACCTATCCTCAGGTGACAACCCTGAAGGAAGTCTGAACTTAGAGACTTTTTCTTTAAATTTTTCCTTCAAGGTTTGGGACGCTCGATACACAGTGGTCTCCAGGCGCGTAGGATCATAAGTTGTTTCGAAGTAATTCTGAAAAGCTTTAATCTCTTGAGCATGAGTGAACATACCTTTCTTTTTGTGTACCTACACATCGAACACAGCGATTAGTTTCTTTTGGATGGTGATAGTATCAAACATATAAGACTGGTAGAATTTAGTCCACCAATCCAGAAAACCCTTTGATGAAAAATAGGTTGGTTCAAAAGAAATTAATTCAAACTGAGCAAAATCTTGATATTGTTCCTGCTGCAGTTTAGCTTCTCTGGCCTTGAAGGTTCGACCGGAAGTAATGGCGCTTTGGGTTTGAAAAAGGGGTTCAGGAATTAACTGACATAAACCGAAGGGTCTTGAAATGAAATTGGGTTGGTAGGCAAACAGAAGGATTTGGTTCTTGGTTGGAGTGATTCTTGAGGAGATTAGTCTTGGGAGCAAGAAGGCTTTCCAGATGTCTTGGATCTCTTTACTCTTAGCAGCCTCTGAAAGGGACATGGTGAACCATGATGGTCCATGAGTCCTCGAAGCAAAAGGTGCCATAGTTTCCTCAAATTTATGCCTTTTAGAAAAGATCATGATGTATTGTGAGAACAGAATTTGGAAATCAGCCTTATCATCATTCGGAGTCAGTCTTCTCAGCCTTATGCCTTCAACATTTCGATCCGCTACCTCTGGATCTTGCTCAACAATGGTATCAACGGTGGATAACAAAGATTCAAACATGGCATTAAGCCATAACTGGAGTAACCAGAAAGGACCGGCTAGCAAGATGTTCTTGGGAGTGTGAGATTTCAGACTCGAAACAGCTGATCTCAAACTTTCATAGAGATCAACAAGTAAGAGCTCACTCAAACAAACTCTCCTATTTTCGTGTAAATCTCTGGCTAGAGGAATAAACCTACTGGCTACTTGTAGTGACCTACTGCAAAACACATATCTCGATAACCATAGGGTGAGGAAGGCGATATGCTCTACATCTGATACACTATCACCTTCAGTGTGATAATGACTGATAAATTTTGAGAAGCTGGCCAACTTGACGTCGAAGTCAACGATGCTTGAATGTTCTTCAGAGTCAGGAATATATGTCTCTTCTACTGGTGATAAGCCCGTGATAGCTGCTATATCGAAGAATGTGGGTGTGATCATTCCTCCAGGAAGGTGAAAGGTATTATAGGTACTATCCCAAAAGTACAAAGACGCAAATAATAAGGGATGGCTATAGGTGAAGCCTGGATTCGACAACTTGATTAGATTGTAGATTCCTAGCTCTTCCCATTGGTGGGATTTCTTAGCCTCTACCTTAGCAAATCAGTTTTGGTAAGCTACATCAGGGGTAGGGCAAGATCGAAACGGCTTAAAATTGCTTTTAACGTAATCCAAAATGAAAGGGTCTTTCGGGGGAACATCAGGGGTTTCTATGTTTTTTGAAGTAGAGGATTCATTCGCATTCTCGGTTCCTAACCTAGGGGTTTCCATCTTATTAAACAATGGTTTAAAATCATAGCAAACAGGGAATATTGTTCTAGTATCTTTCAGGATTTCAAAGACTGTAAGAGGGCCCATTAGGGCAAACCTCTTTCCAGCAGCATTGGTTGGGATTAATACCTGAGAAGAGTACAGGAGTTCTTGTTCCTTGGAGATTCCTTGGGGAATAAGTACGGATTGACCTTGATGAATACCGACTTGGCTTTCCATGATCGGTCCAGCGTTCTTGCTTTTCTTCTTGGAAATCTTCTTCATTTGGGATGTTGTTGAAGACATTGTTGGAAATTGTTGAGAGCTTTTGGGGTTTTTAACAAGAAGAGAAGAGGAAAAGAGTTCAGAGTGTGGAAAAAGAGTAAAAAACTAAAGCTGTTTAGTTTTATAGTAAGGAAGTTGAAGCACTCATCAACTAAAGCCCATATACATGGAGGTCGTGGGTTGGATACGGAATGAGGTGGCGTAAAGTGAACATTGGTAACAAGCGTGATTAAAAATAATCATTGTCTTTAATAACCGACCATGCTGTGGCAACTGTTTTGAAGCGGTTCGGAAACCCAAGAGACGTCGTGATTGACATAGTGGAAGTCATACACAGTATCATGAATACTCAAAGTCACATCAAAATCTTGTGAATATGTTTAAAATAAGTATTTCTCAAAAAGAGGTTCGAAATACATATTTTAAAGGGGCATTTTGTTGGCTGAAGATTTTGATATATATGATTCGAAATGGAATCATTGAGCTCGAAACGAAATGATGTCAGTGTTCGTGGGAACAAAGTGAATGTCACAGTTCGGAATGAAAGAATTGGCTCTTCGAATGGACGTACTGAAACTTGGAGCTTCGAATGACAATTATGATGATACATATAAAGGAAGCTTCGAAGTGGTAGTAGGATTATATCTGAGAAGTGAGTTCGAAACGAAGTGGCCAAAGCATTTGAAATTCAAACGCGAGCGGGATAATTGGAAGTTAGAAAATATGCGCTGGAGACGGTTCGAAGACGCGTGGAAGCAAGAGAAGCGCAGTGTTCTGCATGTTCTGAACGTGGCAAGATCTCATAAGTCAGACCGTTATGGTCGAAGTAGTATAAATAGAAGTCTTAGTGTTAGGATTTCGTGTGTCATATCTATTGTACAAAAATTCAGTAAACATTCAAAATACCACATGGCTAGGGAAACGAATGCTCGAATAATGTACGTATGATTGCACCGAAACTTTTATTATTCAGTAAACATCTTTATCTTTCCAATTTATCCTTTATCTTTGCATCAATGTCTTTTAAATTCTTTACATTCAAAGTCATTTAACTTTTCCTTGCATTTAAATGTTTCTTTTATTTCAAAGTCCTTTACATTTCAGAAACTCTTTACATTAACGATCTTACTTTCCAGAAAATCTTTTACATTCTTGTCTTTTACATTTCATGCTTTTATATTCATGCTTTTACATTAAAAGTCTTTTACCTTTAAAACCATTTACGCTTTCCGCATTTATACATTTCTTTGCAAATCGAACCTTTACGTGTTTTACTTGTTCAATCCGCTTCATGTTATTTTATTTGATCATGTCATCAAGTCAGCTTAACATTGTGATTGAAATACATTGGATATATATAAAACACTCTGAATACAAGTCTTAAACATGAACACTTATTTTGTTAT
The DNA here is from genome assembly GCA_021764765.1 of Vicia sativa. NCBI lineage: Eukaryota > Viridiplantae > Streptophyta > Magnoliopsida > Fabales > Fabaceae > Vicia > Vicia sativa. Next base: position 215,004,265 of record CM038793.1, read on the forward strand.
TAATTCTATCCAAACGACCAATACCCCATAGGATCAATCTAGTCGATCCTGCAAGTTACCAGAGGAATTGAATAACAATCATAAAGCTTATTCGATAGTTTGGAGGACTAGCGGTTGTTTCACCGTAAATCATTTGAAGAAGCAAATCCACTTCGATACAAATGGACATACAGTGAATTTGATACTAAGAAATACAGATCGGTATCTTGTCACAGACGTGAATTTGATCAGAGAAAGCTTGGTACAACTCCATGATACATACAGTACAATGGGTGCTTTCACTAAACATGATTACGCAGCTTGCAGCATCTGCTTCAAGGATTTTCGAGGATGTCCAACCATAAGAGCAGACATTCAACGATTATTAGACATTGGTGACATACAGATCTTCAGAAATAGAAATGACTATGACGTAAATATGGTAGGGCATTTTCCGCATGAGCTTTTAGTCTCAGATATCACCTCGGAAATTCCCGAAGTAAACGTTATTGTCCCCTGTTTCAATATGCCCAATCATGTGGAGATTGAATATAACGGTTCAAAGGTTCCAGAGTCTCCTTTGGTGATTTTCCTACCTGGTCCTGTTCCATACAGTTCTAACAAAGCAATTCCCTACCAATACAGTGCAACTATGATAGAAGATGGGAAGGAGAAACCCATGCCAACTCTTTCAGCCAATGTCAACATAACCGAAATTGGACGAATAACGCGAAGTGGATGAGTACATACTCCGTTACCGCCAAAACCACCTGTTGTTCCTATTGTTAGACAAAATCCAGTTAATACACCTCCCGAGAACCCCACGAGGATTCCTGTTGGTAACTCAAATGTAAACGTTGGACCGTCTGATGGAACCCATGTCAACTCAGATTTCGATGAGATTTTGAAGCTAATCAAGAAAAGCGAATACAGAGTTGTGGATCAGCTGATGTAGACTCCTTCCAAAATCTCGATACTATCTCTACTTCTAAATTCCGAAGCTCACCGAGAAGCTTTGATGAAAGTGCTAGATCAAGCTTATGTAGATCACGACGTGACTACAGACCAATTTGGAGGAATTGTGGGCAACATAACAGCTTGCAACAATTTAAGCTTCACTGATGAAGAACTCCCAGAGGAAGGGAAAGATCACAACTGCTCAGATATCTCAATGATTTGCCAATCGATTCTTTGTCCAACGTACTAGTGGATACCGTTCATCCTTAAACGTAATGCCAAAACGACTCTCGCTTGCTTAGCTTACAAAGGAACGATGAAGTTCAATGACATAGTGGTAAGAGCCTTTGATGGGTCAAGGAAATCGTTATGGGGAAGTCGATCTCCGATGACAATTGGTCGCATACCTTCCAAATCACTTTCCGTGTCATGGATGTGCTACAGCTTGTTTGCTAGGAAGACCATGGATACACGGGCGGAGCCGTGACATCCACTTCCATCAAAAACGAAGTTCACAGAAATGGAAAACTAGTAACTATCATCGGTGAACAAGCCTTACTAGTCACCATTTATCCAACTTTTCTTTCATTACAACTAACGACGTTGAAGGAACACAGCCCAAGGACATCCGTTAGAAGATGAATCTACAAAAAGCGATCATCTATCTCCTCTTACAAAGAAGCGCGCAGATAGTGAAAGATGGTAAGCAGTTGGGGACAAGTAATAAAACCGCCAACAACGAGACAAAGGTCGAGCTCGGGTTCGCAAAGATTTCTAAAGACAAGCAAAGGGATGAAACACTTCGCCCAATCGTAGAAGTATTCCACGGTGGGGTTTCTAAACCGCTCTTCAAGAGGTTAATGTTCTTACCAATGAAGGTGATGAAGACGATCTCTCTGGATCCGAAGAGTGGAGCACTTATCTTACCAGCTCTGAATATATGTCTCAGGAAGAATCATACGCACCATTCTATCCTCCGACTGACCAATTCAAAGGCATGTCTCTACAAACACCGAATGGAAATCCACCTATCCCTTCTGAAGTTTGGGATACCTTGGGAGAACCAAGTGGAAAGTTTGACTACATGGTGAAATACACTGCGCCTGAAAGCTCAAAAATCAGAATTGAAGATATCCAACCAACTGGATGGGGTGATTCTTTTGAGTATCCTAATCAACCAGAAGAGGAGTACACATCTTCCCGATCTCATCAACCAATTGAGGTTCCAAATGAAGATCTCTGTTTCAATACGCCTGTGGAATTTGTTAAACCAGATCTTGACTATCACTACATCAACGTAATTACTGAAGATCAGGAATACGATTCGGGATACGAATTGGAAAGTGTCGCCAACAATGAGTCTCTTCACTTAGAAGATTGGAGAGTACATCCCCAGAATTCAACGCAAATGCCAATGGAAAGTACATATGTTGTATCCTATGATTCTTGATCTGTCCATCAAGCAGAAGAAGATCGTTTCAGCAGCACAAAAGGCAAGGTCAATCGTCCAGAGTCTTCAAAGCCTGTTCGACCAACGACCAAAGTCTATTCGAGGATTAAGCCAAGTGGAAAATTACCAGAGTACCTCGACTTCCAAGGAGTTCGCCACTATTGGAAGCCTGTTGAAGTTCGGACTAATGTTCATAGTTCTAAGTAGTTTATCTTTGCTTTTGTTTTGAACTCTCGCTGCGCCCAAAGTGAAGAGATGTTTTATAGGGTTTAGCTTTTAAATAATTTCTCTTTGTCTTGCCCAAGACCGGAGTGTCCACCAGTTAAACAAAGACTGAGAAGAGTTCACCCTGAAATGGCTGACAAGATCAAAAAGGAAGTTCAAAAGCAGCTCGACGCAGGTTTCCTTGGCACCTCTGAATATCCTCAATGGCTAGCCAACATAGTGCCTGTCTCAAAGAAAGACGGAAAGGTCAGAATGTGTGTTGACTACCGGGACTTGAACAAAGCTAGTCCAAAAGACGATTTCCCACTACCGCATATCGACATGCTAGTGGATAGTACTGCAAAGTTCAACGTCTTTTCCTTTATGGACGGTTTCTCTGGCTATAATCAGATCAGAATGGCTCCTGAAGACATGGAGAAGACATCCTTCATCACGCCATGGGGCACATTTGGCTACAAAGTAATGCTGTTTGGGTTAAAGAATGCAGGCGCGACTTACCAAAGGGCGATGACTACTCTCTTTCATGACATGATGCACAAAGAGGTCGAAGTCTACGTAGACGACATGATAGCAAAGTCGGACACTGAAGAAGAGCATATAGAATATCTCTTGAAATTGTTTCAGCGACTAAGGAAATTTCAGCTCCGCCTGAATCCTAACAAGTGCACCTTTGGGGTAAGATCTGGAAAACTCCTAGGTTTCATCGTCAGTCAAAGAGGTACGGAAGTTGACCCTGACAAAGTCAAGGCTATTCAAGAAATGCCTGCTGTGATACGGTGAACTGACTTTTTTAGTGTTTGTATCGCAAATGTGCGGATAGCAAGAGTCGCCACCGACTTTTATTTTTATCCAATTAAGGGAAGGTAAAAGTACAGAAAAAGACCTTCGTTAGATTCTGAGTACGGGAGAATGGTTATGAAAAGGGAAGGTATTAGCACCCCTTTCCATCCGTAGTTATCTACGGGCTCTTAGTTGCTCTAGATCACTTTAAAATTGTGTTTTCTGTGTGTTTGACAAAAATGTTTTGAAAAGGCATTTCGCTTTGACTTTGTAATGATTCATGTAGGAATGTATACAAAGTGTTCGGAAATGTTTCGTTTTTGAAAAGAGTTTGAACTTTGAAAAAATATGAGGTGTGAAAAGTATTTTGATAGAGCAAGCAACTAAAAGTCTTATCACCTACTCAGAATTGGTCGTTTTCGTGTTGTTTTACGTTCCTTTAGAATAGCGTCATTCGTACCATTAGTTGGTAGGTAACTCCATTCGTTGGATATAAGCGGGACATTCGAAGGGACATCGGATGGTCATAGAAGGCAACTTGTAGGAAGTATCCTAGCACATTCGAAGGGACTATCATCATTTTTCGTAGGCGACAATCGAGGGTCAAGATCATGTATTCGGAGGCGACATCGTGGGTCTTATGATCTTTGTATCGAAGGGACTATGATGATTTGTTTGGAAGGCAACGGTGCTAGAATACCTCTACGTTCGAGGGACATGACCATTTTTGAATTCGTAAGGCAACGAGAAAGAATTACCCTAAGGGGTGCATGTGTGAAAGAGAGTGTGTCGATTTCAGATATTTTTATCTTGGAATTAGTGAGCTATGTTCATTATTAGTCTTGCCATACACGCCTAGTTACTAACAGTTTATAAGTGCGGAAATTAAAATGCGGAATGTAAAGGTGCGGAAAGGTAAATGTCCTACGCTATTACATGGCTTTGGGCGTATACATAATTTAAACTTTGCGGAAAATAAAAGCCTAATTTAAACTATTACATCCCATAGACAGTTACATTATTGGAAAAAATAAAATGATAAAGAAGAATCGTCTGAATCGGATCAACCTGTAAAAGAATGAGAAATCGGAAAATACGAGATGAATCGAACAAGAGAAAAAATGTTAGAAAAATGCAAGTTTTTAATCGGGAAAAATATGACATGCTGGAAATAACATAAATATGCTAAAATAATTTTTTGGGATTTTTTGAATGCAATTTAATAATTTAAAATGAATTAAAAGTAATTAAAATGCAAAATTATGAATAAAAATAAATATGCATGCAAAATTATATTTTTTAATTTTATAAATTAAATAAAGGTTTTCTGAAAATAATGTAAAAAGAAAAATAATTTTTGGTAATTTTTAATGCAGAAATAAAATTATGAAAAGAAATTAAAATTGAATGGAAATATTAAATAAATAAGAAAAAATAGAAAAAATATGAAAATATGCAAGTTTTGTAAAAGAAAAGCAAAACCGGTCCTGGAAGGGGTTGAACTGAGGACCTCTTGGAGTATCTTCTACATGCCACGCCTTAACCACTAGGCCATCTTGCATTTGGTGTTTGTGAGATTGAAATTAAATGAAGATAAGCGTTCACGTGTCAAGGATTTTGAAAATCAAAGCACAGTCAGCCGCGGGCCCCAGTTATTTTGAATGGACGAATCAGAGAACGCGAAACCGCCACGCATACCCTCGCCTGAGTCAAACGAGTCAGCGACGCCGGAGCCCTAGCTCCGGTCGTCTTCTCCGGCTGCTCGATTTCTCCAACCTGCAAAATACGATTAATAAACAAGAAAGAAGGACCTTATCCCCCTAAATCGACCATGGCGAACACGATGGTGGTGTTAGTTTTTCCTGAAAGTTCCTCTAACTACCGGGTCGAAACTCAACAGCTCCAAAACCCTAAACATGGCATTGTGAGATTTATACGTTCAACCTTGCTAACGATTGCCCAGATCGAGTCTATGGAGTCTCATGAACACAAAAAAGGCATTAGAAACGATTAACACAAGCAGAATAATCAAATGCAAAAATCAAAAAGTTTTGAATATGTATGTATGTATATGCATCGATTCTGGATGGTTTGATCAATGCCAATAATGTATTTTTACTCAAACCTACCTCCTGAAGACAATGGGATGGTTTTTGATGGCTGAAAGTGGCTGCACAATAGAATTCGAATTTCTCAAGTTTCTTGAAAATTTTGCAAGAATAAGGGTTTGGCTTGAGCTAGGGTTTCGTGTTTGTGGCTTGGCATATTGCTGAGTATTTATAGAAGAGATTGAGAGAGGAAAAAGAGTGAAAAAAGATTTGATTTGGAGCATTCAATATTTTTCAAATAAAATCAATTTTCTTGAAAGAAATTTGATTTCCTCTTCAATGCATGATCATGCACGAATTTGGCAAGTGTTTTGGGCTTTCTTGGACTTCAAGTTTGGTATAAAATCACCCTTTTGAAAATATATTATTTTCATATTTTATATAATTTAATTTTGAATTAAATGTTCTAAAATTCAAAAAATAAATAAAATAGAAAATTGCCATGGCCAAGCATTTATGGGTCAAGAATAATGTCATGAACAAGTTTGGATCAAAATATTTTAGGCCCATTTGGAAAATTTTGCATTTTGACCAAAATGTCCTTTTGTGCAATTGTCCAAAATTTCCCAACTTCTGAATAGTGTATCTTGCTCAATTTTCCACATTTTTGAGTGTTCTTGGACTTTTTGGAAAGCTCTAAGAGTCCTCTAACCAACCTTTTTGGTCTCATATCAATTGGAGTTTCCATGCTCAATATATCTTCAAAACAAAAAGTTGACTTTTTGTTGACTTTGAAAATGACCTGTAATGTTTTGAGTCATACCTCTCAAATGAAGCATTTTTTGGACATTCTTGTGAGACATGAAGTTGTAGAGAATTGAATTTCCTTCAAAACAAGAGGTGGTGGAAAAATTTCTGAGAAAGTATGAAGAAGTTATGATCAGTCAAAGTTCAGTTGACTTTTCATCTAGAAACCCTAATTTAGAAAGTTTGACTTTTGAGCAAATCTTGAGTTTTCTTGATGAATCATGATCAACCCTTGATCAAATGATGAATGTAACTTCAAAATGAGGATGTTGACCAAAAATTATGAAGTTTGACTGTATGTTGACCACAGTTGACTTTCTGTCCAATACAACTGATTTTCAACCATCTGAGCAATTGTCTGAGGAAACTTGACTTGTAAGGCTTGAAACTTGTCATGGAGAATCTTTGAAGCATATGAGGAGGCATGAAGACCATTAGAGATGTTGGAAGTCCATCTTGACCTGAGAATTGCCAAACCCTAGTTTGGGTTGATTGTCTAGGAGAGAGTTTGTCTGATCAACTCTTGAGGAATCCTTGAGTATGGATGTATGAAATATCTTGAGAAGATGGAGGGCAAATTTTGGGGTATGACAGCTGCCCCTATTCAATCTTCTTGTACTGGAAGGTTAGATTGACACGCTTGTCTTTCGTGACCTGAAGGTAGAAGATGATTGAACACTTGAGTACACCTGAAAATTTGCACTCGCTGTTGGTGGATGATGCGGGAATGGGCTTACGGATGCCATTTGGAGAAGGTAGAGACTTCGCTGGGGGATGAGTCGTATGCTAGACTCGAGGTCGTTGATAAGGAAATTGACGAGGATGGGCTTAAGATGCCATCTGGAAAGATCGATGTTGGGGAGTGAGTCGTACGCTAGGCTCGCAGTCGTTTTTGGAAGGAGCATGGAGATGGGCTTAAGATGCCATCCGGAGGGAGTCGTATGTTAGACTTCGTGCTCATTTTTGAATGAAGTTATTGGTTTGTATTGATTTTTAACCAAATATGCAGCATTCTGAAGGCGAAGAAATGTTGACAAGTAGTCGGAGATGGGCTTAAGATGCCATCCAAGGCAACTGAGTCGTACGCTAGACTCAGTTCTGTTGATAATAAGAAGGATCGAATAAATATTCGTGCCGGTTACTCCGAGGGAGGTAGTTGGCAAAATGTGGATAGCTTCCCGTGCATCGGGTGTTGATCCATTGCCTATTATCGGAGGATAACCAGGGGCGGTCTTTCAGATAGTTTTCCGCCGATTCGGGCTTAACTCGACCAACATCGGAGGACAACCAGGTGGTCTTTCGATAGTTTTCCCGCCGGTTCGGGCTTAACTCGACCATCGTCGGAAGTGACTTTCACCTGTTTTGGAAAAAACAAGAGAAACTTTGATAGAATATTTGTTAGTCTTATGCAAAGTATGATGCATGACAATGTATATGAATGACATATGCATGAATTATGACTTTATGAGTAATGTATGAATGAAAGATGTTGTGATATTTCAAAACATATCCATCTTGAAGAAGATGCGGATGTTCTGTTTGAGGATTTCTGACTTCTGGGATTTGAGTAGGTGAGAACCCCGCTTTTGAAGGAGAAGAAAGATATCCTGGATTCCTCCGATGCACTATCTGACCAAGTCTTGGGCCTAGATATTGTTGAGGAAGGTAGAGATTTGAGAAGCTCGTCGTCGGAGATCTCATACATAGACCCTACTGGGGAGAGTCTGGGAGGAAGTCCGTTGGGGATCTTGCATGTAGACCCTGTTGGGAAGAATTAGGTGGCGCTCTACTGGGGATATTGAGCGCAGATCTCACTGGAGAGCGTTTGATGGTTGCTGGGAGACCGGGTTGAGGCCCGTTGGAATCTCTGACTGGGGAATAGGAGATGTAGATTTTCTTCTCGAGTCTGGATACCGCTGCTGGAGAAAAGGAGAATTGTTGAGAGATATCCGCTGGGGATAAACATCTTAGCTGGGGATGAAGTGTTACTGCTCGGAGACTGATGTAACATTTCTCAGTTGAGTGGAATCACTGCTCGTGGATTAACATATACTCAGCTGGGAGGTTTAGTGAGTGACACCTCTGCAGAGATTATGCTCTATGGGGGAATGTTTTTTGGTGACCTTCGTCGTCATCTCAATTCCTAGAGCCTGTAGTAATTACATTTGTATGCCCGCTTTTCGTATGTTTGTGATTAGATTCTTATTGTCAAATGCGATAGATAAACGTTGGACTTTTGCAAATGACAACAACAAAAATTGTAAAGAGAAAGAAGCTTGCGTTTATTTGAAAGGTGGCGTATGGCCGAGTAGTTTGTACACAAGAAAGGTAAAAGCTATGGAAACAATCTCGTTAAGTTCCAACTATGCTAGTACTCATATATTTCACTATCTCATCTCCTTGTTGTGAGAAAGTGAGTGGATTGATTTTGCCATTTGAATCTTGAATGTTGATAGTAGTCTGAAGCAAATGATCCGAAGAGACATAGTCGTACGCTTAAATCCCTAACTTTGCCTAGACCGCCTTTCGGTTTTCTACTGGATACCTTTTTGCCCAAGCCGCCTTTTTGTGTGTACATGTTTTGCATATATCCTTAACTTTTGCCCGAACCTTTTGGTTTGCCAGATGCCCTTATTTTTGCCTAGGTTCGCGACCTAGCGGGTCTCTTTATGCGTAGTATTTTTGACTATGTCTCGCGTTGTGGTGGAAGTCTTCACCATCCATGGTGCTAAGTATCATAGCTCCGCCGAAAACATTGTTTTGACTACAAATGGTCCTCATAGGTGGGAGTCCATTTGCCCTTGGGATCACCTTGTGGAAGGATGATGCGCTTGACTACTAGATCACCGACTTGGTAGACTCGGTGCTTGACCTTCTTGTTAAATGCTCTGATCATTCGCTTCTGATAGATCTGTCCATGGCAAATGGACGCGAGTCGTTTCTCATCAATCAAGTTAATCTGATCAAGGCGAGTCTGGACCCAATCGTCTTCGCTTAACTCTGCGTCTTGGAGGACTCTGGTTGAGGGTATCTGAACCTCAATGGGTAGGACTGCTTCCATACCGTACACAAGAGAGAAGGGGGTTGCCCCTGTTGATGTTCGTGCTGTAGTGAGATAACCATGAAGAGCAAATGGTAACATCTCATTCCAATCTTTGTAAGTTACTGTCATCTTCTGTATAATCTTCTTAATGTTTTTGTTGGCGGCTTCCACTGCGCCATTCATCTTAGGCCGATAAGGAGAAGAGTTGTGATCCTTGATCTTGAACTGCGTGCAGAGTTCGGTGATCATCTTATTGTTGAGATTGGAACCGTTATCTGTGATAATCCTTTCGGGAGTGCCATACCGACAGATAAGATTATGCTTGATGAAACGAGCCACAACATTCTTGGTAACAGATGCGAACGAGGCTGCTTCTACCCACTTGGTGAAATAGTCAATTGCCACAAGGATGAAACGATGTCCATTGGAAGCTGTGGGCTTGATTTCTCCGATCATGTCAATGCCCCACATTGCAAAAGGCCAAGGAGAAGTTAAAACGTTCAGAGGTACTGGAGGTACGTGTACTTTGTCGGCATAAATCTGGCATTTGTGACAAGATCGAGTGTAGCGGTGACAATCAGCTTCCATGGTAGACCAATAGTAACCTATTCTCAAAATCTTCTTAGCCATGGTGTGTCCACCGGAGTGGGTACCAAATGCGCCTTCGTGTAACTCTTCCATGATGCGTATTGTTTTTCTCGTCTACACAATGAGTAAGCACAAGTCGGGTTGCGCTTGTATAAGATGCCGTTGCTGAGGAAGAATTTGGATGCAAATCTTCTCATGAACTTCTTATCATTAATAGATGCCCCTGCGGGATATTCCTGAGTCTCAAGATACCTCTTCACATCGTAGTACCAAGGTTTCTCTTCTGTATCAAGCTCGTAGCAATACGCTGGTTCGTCAAACTTCTCAATGATGATCTGGGGTGCCTCGTTGTCCCATCTGACTTTGAACATAGACGACATAGTAGCCAATGCGTCTGCCAATTGATTCTCTTCTCGCGGAATGTGATTGAAAGTAATCTTCAAGTAGGGATCAAACTCGTAACATGCCTCGATACGGAATGAGATTTGGATGCTTCGTATCCCACTCGCCCTTAATCTGACTGATCACTAAAGCTGAGTCTCCATATACTTGCAAGAACTTGATTCTTAAATCAATAGCAGCTTTGATACCCATGATGCACGCTTCATATTCGGCCATGTTGTTCGTGCAACTAAAACATAATCGGTGAAAGGCGTATGTCCGCCTGTAGGGGATGTAATGATGGCGCCAATGCCATTGCCAAGTGCGTTTGAGGCTCCATCAAAGACCATGGTCCATCGGGATCCTTGTTCGGGTCCTTCGTCCGGGCCTGGTTCTTCACAATCAGTGACTAGTAAAACATCTTCATCCGAAATTGAACTGCATAGATCGATAGTCATCTACGGCTTGATGAGCCAAATGATCGGCTACTACACTTCCTTTGATTGCTTTCGAGAAGTGTACCGATGTCATATTTGGTCAAGATCATTTGCCATCTTGCTATTCTTCCCGAGAGAGCTGGTTTCTCAAATATGTATTTTATCGGATCCATCTTGAAATCAACAAGGTAGTGTGAGTCAACATATATCGTCTTAGTCGAGCAGCCCAAGCAAAGCGTTGCAAGTTTTCTCGAGCTGAGTATCTTGTTTCACAGGTAAACTTTTGATAAGGTAGTATATTGCATGCTCTTTTCGACTGCACTCATGTTGCCCCAACACACACCCCATTGAGTTCTCTAGCACCGTCAAGTACATGATAAGAGGTCTTCCTTCGTAGGCGGCATCAGGATAGGAGGATTCAAGGTACCCTTGATTTTGTCCAAAGCGATCCGGCAATCGTTGTTCCATTCCACTACTTGATCTTTCTTAAGTAACTTGAAGATTGGCTCACAAGTAGCAGTTAGGTGTGCAATGAATCTGGCAATGTAGTTCAATCGGCCCAAGAAACCTCTGACTTCCTTCTCGGTGCGGGGAGCTGGCATCTCTTGAATAGCTTTAACCTTAGCGGGTCAACCTCAATACCTTTTCCACTGACAACAAACCCTAGGAGTTTTCCGGATCTGACTCCAAAAGTGCACTTGTTAGGATTGAGTCTCACCTGTACTTCAATCACAACAACAGTCAAATGATCAAGATGTTCTTCTTCAGTCTGTGATCGAGCTATCATGTCGTCGACGTAGACCTCTATCTCGTGATGAATCATGTCATGAAATAATGTCACCATAGCACGCTGATAAGTGGCACCCGCGTTCTTCAGTCCGAACGGCATAACCTTGTAACAGAAAGTGCCCCACTGTGTAACGAAAGTAGTCTTTTCCATGTCTTCAGGAGCCATTTTGATCTGATTGTAACCGGAGAAACCATCCATGAAGGAGAAAACCTTATGCTGAGCGGTGTTGTCAACCAGAACATCAATATGAGGAAGTGGGAAATCGTCTTTCGGACTCGCTTTGTTCAGATCTCTGTAATCCACACACATTCGTACCTTGCCATCCTTCTTAGGCACAGGAACCACGTTTGCAACCCATTGTGGATAGGAAGTAACAGCTAAGAAACCGGCGTTGAACTGTTTCATAACTTTAGTTTTGATTTTCTCTGACATCTCGTGACGCATTTAACCTTCCTTCTGCTTATCGAGAAAACCTTCTTTTGTTGGCAATCGGTGTACCACAATATCAATGTCTAAACCCGGCATGTCTTCGTATGACCAAGCAAAAACCTCAATATAGTCTCGTAGCATCTGAACCAACCTTTCTTTAACACTGTTCTCAAGACCCGCTCCTATCTTGATCTCTTTTCTGTCTTCAGACTCAAATTCACAACCTCAACTTGCTCTTCGTGTGGTCAGTATAACTCGCTCTTCTTGCTGTAGCAACTGCAAGTTCTCCGGCACTTCACAATCTTCCTCACTTTCGCTTCGGCTTGGTAGATCGGATTATCAAGTCATATTTAGCAATAGCATAGTTGTTATTAATGAGATTCGAGTGATTTCGCAGTTGTATCACGTGGTGTGTGTAAGAAACACATAGCTTTTTGAAGGGGTGATAAAGTAAAGAAAGAAAACAAACAATTGAATGCAAAAGTCCAACGAATTTATTGAATGAAAACGTGCAAACAACAGATAATAACCCTCGCAAACGAGCCATGATGCCCCGGGTAAGGCACTAGGCTTTCAAAGTTTATTGTTCAAACATAAAGAAATACGAAAAGCAAAACAAAACAAGAGCAATTACTCCTGACTAAAGGAGATTGGTATGACGTCTTCGGCCTTCCAATTGCTGAGCCCATGATCTGGAGTTGGGAAGATCCACTTGCTGATGTCGAAGTCGTTGTCGTCGTCTTCTATAGCATGGATTCCACTTTGGCTGATGCGGAAAGGAAGTTTGTCGGCACGTTCGTGGCGTATCATCTTCTGACCCTTGATGGTGAAGCCTAAACCAGTCTTGTCGGATTTGAAAGGGAGATCAGGGAGCTGGCCCCAAATAGTACTACCTTCTTCAACAGCAGCTTGAGCATCCTTCAATGAGGCCATCCTAGGCGGAGTCTTAACAACCTCAGGAGCGACAGGAGAGTCAACAGGCATGACTCTGGGCATTGTTTCAAAAGCTTGACAGGGAGTTTCAAAGAATTCACCCTCCACCTCGAGGTATCGGAATGATTGTAGATGACTGATCATATACTCTTCTTCACCACATACTGTGACAACCTTCCCTTTACCGGTACTCTTCGATGTAAGGTAGGTAGCCCGCCCCATGTATCCAAGGGCGTCCAAGTAGGCAAGAGTAAGCTGGACGAATGTCCATGACAAAGAATGTGGAGTCAAAAGTCTGGGAACCGACTTTAACAGGCAGAGTGAGCTCTCCAAGAACTGTTCGCTTAGAACCATCAAAAGCTCTCACGATTATGTCACTGGGTCTCAGAACCAACCCTTCGACATCAAGTCGATCAAAAGCAGTCTTCAGTAGGATATTCAGAGCAGAACCGGTATCTACCAAGACATGAGACAATGTAGTGCCCTTGCATTCAACAGAGATGTGCAAGGCTTTGTTGTGTTTCTTTCCGCAGAGTCAAATCAAGATCGAGAAGCCTAGGCCGTTGTTGGCAGCCAGGCTAGCAATACAAACTTCAAACTGGTCAGTGGTAGTGTCTTGAGGTACGTGAGCATTCTTTAGAAACTTCACCAAGGCATTAGCATGAGCCTCGGAGCACAAGAGCAGAGCAAGCATGGAGATCTTGGACGGAGTTTTTCCTAACTGTTCCACAACATTGTACTCACTCTTCTTGATAATCTTCAGAATTTCCTCCATTTCTTGTTTGGAGGTGTCTTCAGCAACTTCCTTTAGTACTTCTGTCTGAGCAGGATGAGTCACTGGTTCTTTCCTCTAGCTAGGAATGGATTGAATAATGGAATGCGAGCTGGAGTCGCAGTGTCTTTTGGAGGAGAGATATCCGAGAGAATACCCTTCCGGTTCGGTCACCTTACTAGATCCGTGATGTTGTCAATGTCGGAATGGTAGCTTCAACTGTAAGATCTTCAATGGTCGAGGGTCTTGCTTGACGCCATGATAGTAAACATCACCCATAATTCCAAGGGATAGCCTTGTCGAGGAATATGGAACTGGCCTTGAGAAGTAATAACGAGAGGTGCCACTCTAGGTACGGAATTAGCAGAGGAAATCCTTATGGTGTTAACATCAGCATAGTCTTCTGGGAAATCGTCACCCCATCCGGTCGCCTTAACATCTTCAATAGGAATCTTGTAGCTTTCAGGAACAGTGTACTTCACCATGTAATCATACTTTCCACTTGGCTGCCCCAAGGTATCCCACACAGATGGTACAGTTTCGTTTGCATTGTCGATCTTCAACTTAGACATTTCTTCACACAGCTTCTGCACAGGTGGTTTCAGAAATAGTATCTCACGGTTATCCATCATGCACTGAACACGTCTTCTCAACCAAGCACAACCATCAGGCGCGGATGGGCACCAACGACAGTTCTCTGGGCATCCTGGGTTGACACCGGCTTGCAACAAATTCTTCTTAACACTCATCAGAGGAATGGTCAAGTCATCTATGTTGAAAACATAAGTATCGTCACCAACAGCATTGGAACCCTTGTCATGATTAGGCATAGGCGCTGATCACATTCGAGTCTCAACAGAGGATCAAACTCAACTGCTTAGCTTCAATCATATCTTGAATCTTGTTCTTCGAGCCCAACAATCATCAAGTTATGTCCGGCTATTGGAATGGTAAGCACACTTAGCATTAGGATTGTATCTCGAGAGGAAGTGTTGACATTTCGAGGAGGATCCTCAAGGTAATCACCGCTCAACATGTGTTGCAAGGCTTGCGACAATGGCATGTTGATCTTGTAAACTGCTTCGTGCTGCTCTCGTTACGCACGTTGTCTCACCGAGGTTGTGCCGATGTAGGATTGGAGATCACAACCGCCCACAGATTGAGCACGGTCGGTCTTGGCTCGGCTTTTCTCGACCATACACAAGATTGGCTTCTTTCTTACCACCAAAAGATCTCTCGCAGCATTGAAGATGTCTCTATCTGAATCTTCCCACTCTTGATACCAGCCAATACGCCTCCTGTAAGTATAGCTCGGTGAACCGGTGAAGAGTTTCCAATCGATGATTGAAGAATGGGCATGTCGGTTCCCATGAACATATCAACCAACTCCCTATTGGACAAGGGGGTTGAACTTTGCCTGCTAGATCTCCATTTCGAGCATACCCTTGAACTTCTCATCACGACCCATAGACATGCTTTGTAGTTGCATGCGTGGGTGTCAATTCAGATTGTACTCATATTGTTCAGAAAGCATCACTAAGTCACCCAAGTACGGATACGGTCATTCTCTAGTCGATAGTACCATTCCAACCGGTTCGACAAACTCTCTTGAAAATAGTGCATCCACAACTCTCGTCATTGCAGGGATTGACCGACATAGGACTTCAAATGCAGCTTTGGGCAAGACACGCCATCATACTTAGCAAAAGTAGGAACTTTGAACTTGGGAGGAATCACAACACCAGGGACAAGACTCAGGTCATCAAAGTTCAGCCCGGACATCTTCAGGTTTTCCACAGCATTCAGACGGTCTTCAAGTTGTTTGTACTTGTCATCTTCATCAGAGTACTGGCCATCATCATAGATTTTTTCAGGCTCTGGCTGACTGCCTTCACCATCTCCCTTGTTACTTTGTTCAGTCTTGACACTTCCTTCTGAGAGCTCTATCCGACTGACCCTCTTAGGACCACCTTTGTAGCGTCTACCCATGTTGAGAAGACCAACAACCTTCTTCTTCCTGTTGATGAGCTTCTTCAAATCTTCTTGGCCTTGGACCAAACTGGTGAACATCTGCTGAAACTGAGCATTCTGAGCTTGAAGATCTTTGACAGACTGTTCAAGAGCCATTTCTGCTAAAATAAATAGCGAGCAAATGAGAAAACCAATCTTCAATGTACCTGTGATGCAATGTTATGCTATGATATGCAATGTTTATGCGAATGCAATGCAATGTTTTCAAGGACCTTAGAGATTTAAATTTGTTAAACAAGCAATGAACAAACATTTATTAGTACTCTTTTCATTATTCTTTTCTTTTAAGTACAAGAGATAGTTCAAAACAATAAAAGAAAACATATAAATCCTAAATCTCTAAGTCTCCCATGGGCGCTTCCTCTTGGTGCCGATGTAGGCGTTGATGTTTCGCTCCTCGTGAAGTAGCTTGGTCAACTCTAACACTTTCTTCTCACTTGCATAGCACTGAGCTTCAAAGGTATCCCTCTCTTCCTTGAGTTGAATCCAGGATCTCTTCAAGTCTTCAAAATTAGTAGGCATGTCGGGATAGAGAACGGTATAGGGTACGTCACCTATAGCAACAGGTTCCATAATTACTGGTAGAACAGGCGTGAATGGCATCATGAGGTTTTGAGCTCGAGCTCGCACCCATTTGAGGTAAGGTTCCCAAGGAATGGAGTTCTGGTGCCCCAAAGTCTTGGTATCGTCTTTTACCATGCCCCAAGCGTGTATGAACCTTCGCTTGTAACTCGAGATCGTGATTGTAGTCGAACACAATATCTTGGAGAAGCATATCATGTGGACCATCTCTTCGGGCAAAACCAAACTAACGTAGAGCTAAAGAAGGGTTGTAAGTAATATCTCCCCTTATACCAAGTAGTGGTACATTAGGGAATTCTCCACAACGCTCAATGAAGGTGAAGTCCTTTTGAGAGAAAAGACTCCAACGGATATCGGAATGAGAGAGTGACATTAATCTTTGAGACCACTTCATCCTTTGTTCATTCTTCAAAACTGATGGAGGAAGGTGCGAAATAAACCACCTTGAAAGTAACGGTATACAACACATGAGAGTTCCTTGTCTCTTAGTAGTACGAGTGTGGAGAGAATGTAGGATGTCTCCAAGTAAAGTAGGCACAGGATTGCGGGTAAGAAACAACTTAATGGCATTGACATCTATGAATTGATCCGAGTTAGGAATAGAACCAAACCATAGATTAGCAAGGCCACAATGTCTTCAAATGCATGGAAACTCATAACTTTGAGGAATTCTCGGGCTTTCTTAATTAAGAACTTGGAAAGTAAACCCTTAACTCCACTTCTGGTTTCCCAATTGGCTTCAATGTCTGAGCGCTTAAGATGTAAGGCGGATGCGATGTCTTCGTACTTAGGAACCTTTTCTAGACCGTGAATGGCATTTGGTCAAGAATAGGTATCCCAAGTAGCTTAGAGAACTCTTCCAAGGTAGGAACCAACTCGATAACTGGGAATGTAAAGCAATGGTGTTTCGATCAAAGAACCAAATAGGACATGCATCATATCTTCTTCAAAACCGAGATAACCAAATCAAGTAGATAACCATGTTTTTGATGAACTGAGCATGGTCGGGAATTTTCAAACCAATTTTGAGTTGAGAAGGTATACCCATGAAGTTGATTCGGATAGTCTTTCTAGAAGCCATAATACCCTACAAAACAGAGCAAAGATAAATCCCTAGGTCCTTGAAATAGTTAGAAATGATATGCAATGCAAATGATGTCATGATGTCATGTTTAGCACACACAAACAATCCACACAATGAGCCTAGGGTTAAGGCTTGCATGAGGTATAGGTGATTACCCCACCAAAAGTTTGAGTTGGTTCATCCTGTCCTATAATAGTAACCGGGTTCTAGGAATCTCACATCATTGATCTTTCTCGTAGGCGCTTATTTCAATACGACTACCAAGTGGTCGACCGAAAATGTCCCAAAAGTCTGATCTCAATGAGCGTAGCATCGAGTATCAACCAACCTCGGTCTACACCAAAGTCGGCCATCTCACTACCTTCTAATGGCCAAGATGGGTCAATTAAGGTTCTAAAAGTTTAGTTAGCGCTTGATGACACCACGCAGAAGCCAAATACTATCCTCAACTTGGGAATGAAGAGTATCGGGACAACCAAAGTGTCACGCTAACGTAGCCATCATGTTGACCTTTGATATACGCCTAACGGTCGACGATTTATTGTACTACCTAAAAGGAAACCCAGATCCGAGTGTAGGATCCCCTAACAATATAATACCCAAGCAACCCTTAAAGATAAAGCAAGCAAGTCAAACAGAAAGCAATAAAGGTGATTTAGAAATCCTTAAGGCAATTCTCTCTTTAGTTTGAATCTCCCATTGAGTCGCCGCCCGTGATACGTGAACCGACTTTTTAGTGTTTGTATCACAAATGTGCGGATAGCAAGAGTCGCCATCGACTTTTATTTTTATCCAATTAAGGGAAGGTAAAAGTACAGAAAAAGACCTTCGTTAGATTCTGAGTACGGGAGAATGGTTATGAAAAGGGAAGGTATTAGCACCCCTTTCCATCCGTAGTTATCTACGGGCTCTTAGTTGCTCTAGATCACTTTAAAATTGTGTTTTCTGTGTGTTTGACAAAAATGTTTTGAAAAGGCATTTCGCTTTGACTTTGTAATGATTCATGTAGGAATGTATACAAAGTGTTCGGAAATGTTTCGTTTTGAAAAGAGTTTGAACTTTGAAAAATGTGAGGTGTGAAAAGTATTTTGATAGAGCAAGCAACTAAAAGTCTTATCACCTACCGAATTGGTCGTTTCGTGTTGTTTTACGTCCTTTAGAATAGCCATCCATACCATTAGTTGGTAGGTAACTCCATTCGTTGGATATAAGCGGACATTCGAAGGGACATCGGATGGTCATAGAAGGCAACTTGTAGGAAGTATCCTAGCACATTCGAAGGGACTATCATCATTTTTTCGTAGGCGACAATCGAGGGTCAAGATCATGTATTCGTAGGCGACATCGTGGGTCTTATGATCTTTGTATCGAAGGGACTATGATGATTTGTTTGGAAGGCAACGGTGCTAGAATACCTCTACGCTCGAGGGACATGACCATTTTGAATTGTAAGGCAACGAAAGAATTACCCTAAAGTGCATGTGAAAGAGAGTGTGTCGATTTCAGATATTTTTATCTTGGAATTACTGAGCTATGTTCATTATTATTCTTGCCATACACGCCTAGTTACTAACAGTTTATAAGTGCGGAAATTAAAATGCGGAATGTAAAGTGCGGAAAGGTAAATGTCCTACGCTATTACATGGCTTTGGGGCAGATACATAATTTAAACTTTGCGGAAAATAAAAGCCTAATTTAAACTATTACATCCCATAGACAGTTACATTATTGGAAAAATAAAATGATAAAGAAAATCGTTCGAATCGGATCAACCTGAAAAGAATGAGAAATCTAAAATACGAGATGAATCGAACAAGAGAAAAATGTTAGAAAAATGCAAGTTTTAATCGAAAAATATGACATGCTGAAATAACATAAATATGCTAAAATAATTTTTTGGGATTTTTGAATGCAATTTAATAATTTAAAATGAATTAAAAGTAATTAAAATGCAAAATTATGAATAAAAATAAATATGCATGCAAAATTATATTTTTTAATTTTATAAATTAAATAAAGGTTTTCTGAAAATAATGTAAAAAAGAAAAATAATTTTTGGTAATTTTTTAATGCAGAAATAAAATTATGAAAAGAAATTAAAATTGAATGGAAATATTAAATAAATAAGAAAAATAGAAAAATATGAAAATATGCAAGTTTTGTAAAGAAAAGCAAAACCGGTCCCGAAGGTTGAACCGAGGACCTCTTGAGTATCTTCTACATGCCACGCCTTAACCACTAGGCCATCTTGCATTTGGTGTTTGTGAGATTGAAATTAAATGAAGATAAGCGCTCACGTGTCAAGGATTTTGAAAATCAAAAACAGCCAAGGGCCCCGCTTATTTTGAATGGACGAATCGAGAACGCAAACCGCCACGCCGCCTCGAGTCAAACGAAGTCACGCCGAGCCCTAGCCCGGTCGCCTTCCTACCGCCGATTTCTCCAACCCGCAAAATACGATTAATAAACAAGAAAGAAGGACCTTATCCCCTAAATCGACTCATGGCGAACACGATGGTGGTGTTAGTTTTTCCCGAAAGTTCCTCTAACTACGGTTCGAAACTCAACAACTCCAAAACCCTAAACATGGGATTGTGAGATTTATACGTTCAACCTTGCTAACGATTGCCCAGATCGAGTCTATGGAGTCTCATGAACACAAAAAAGGCATTAGAAACGATTAACACAAGCAGAATAATCAAATGCAAAAATCAAAAAGTTTTGAATATGTATGTATGTATATGCATCGATTCTGGATGGTTTGATCAATGCCAATAATGTATTCTTACTCAAACCTACCTCCTGAAGACAATGGATGGTTTTGATGGTTGAAAGTGGCTGCACAATAGAATTCGAATTTCTCAAGTTTCTTGAAAATTTTGCAAGAATAAGGGTTTGGCTTGAGCTAGGGTTTCGTGTTTGTGGCTTGGCATATTGCTGAGTATTTATAGAAGAGATTGAGAGAGGAAAAAGAGTGAAAAAAGATTTGATTTGGAGCATTCAATATTTTTCTAATAAAATCAATTTTCTTGAAAGAAATTTGATTTCCTCTTCAATGCATGATCATGCACGAATTTGGCAAGTGTTTTGGGCTTTCTTGGACTTCAAGTTTGGTATAAAATCAGCCCTTTTGGAAAAATATATTATTTTCATATTTTATATAATTTAATTTTGAATTAAATGTTCTAAAATTCAAAAATAAATCAATAAAATAGAAAATTGCCATGGCCAAGCATTTATGGGTCAAGAATAATGTCATGAACAAGTTTGGATCAAAATATTTTAGGCCCATTTGGAAAATTTTGCATTTTGACCAAAATGTCCTTTTGTGCAATTGTCCAAAATTTCCCAACTTCTGAATAGTGTATCTTGCTCAATTTTCCACATTTTTGAGTGTTCTTGGACTTTTTGGAAAGCTCTAAGAGTCCTCTAACCAACCTTTTTGGTCTCATCTCAATTGGAGTTTCCATGCTCAATATATCTTCAAAACAAAAAGTTGACTTTTTGTTGACTTTGAAAATGACCTGTAATGTTTTGAGTCATACCTCTCAAATGAAGCATTTTTTGGACATTCTTGTGAGACATGAAGTTGTAGAGAATTGAATTTCCTTCAAAACAAGAGGTGGTGGAAAAATTTCTGAGAAAGTATGAAGAAGTTATGATCAGTCAAAGTTCAGTTGACTTTTCATCTAGAAACCCTAATTTAGAAAGTTTGACTTTTGAGCAAATCTTGAGTTTTCTTGATGAATCATGATCAACCCTTGATCAAATGATGAATATAACTTCAAAATGAGGATGTTGACCAAAAATTATGAAGTTTGACTGTATGTTGACCACAGTTGACTTTCTGTCCAATACAATGATTTTCAACCATCTGAGCAATTGTCTGAGGAAACTTGACTTGTAAGGCTTGAAACTTGTCATGGAGAATCTTTGAAGCATATGAGGAGGCATGAAGACCATTAGAGATGTTGGAAGTCCATCTTGACTGAGAATTGCCAAACCCTAGTTTGGGTTGATTGTCAGAGAGAGTTTGTCCGATCAACTCTTGAGGAATCCTTGAGTATGGATGTATGAAATATCTTGAGAAGATGAAGGGCAAGTTTTGGGGTATGACACCTGCGCCACATACAAAAAAGTATGGATTTCTTGGACGGTTGAATTACATCTCCAGATTTATTTCTCAAATGACTGCTACTTGTGGGCCGATATTCAAGCTCCAAAAATCAAGAGGTTGTGTGGACCAAGATTGCCAAAAAGCGCTTTGACAAGATCAGGAACACCGTCGAACCACCGATATTGATTCCTCCAAATCGAAGGAAGACCATTAATCATGTACCTTAGGTAGAAGATTCCATGGTAGGTTGACAAAGAAGATGAAACCGGTAAGAAGGAGCATGCCATCTACTACTTGAGTAAAAAGTTCACAGATTGTGAAACTCGTTACTCCATGCTCGAGAAAACATGTTGTGCTTTGGTGTGGGCTTCGAAACGTCTCCGCCAGTACATGATCAATCACACGACTTGGTTAATCTCCAAAATAGATCCAATCAAATACGTCTTTGAAAAGCCTGCCTTAACAGGAAGAATTGCTCGATGGCAGATGCTGTTATCTAAGTATGACATCCAGTACCGTGCTCAAAAAGCGGTCAAAGGAAGCATTCTCGCCGATCACTTGGCTTATCAACCAATCAACGAAGACCAATCTCTCAAGTTTGACTTCCCTGACGAGGATGTTATGTATTTGAAGATGAAAGATTGTGACGAACCGCTACCTGAAGAAGGTCCTGATCTAGAATCTAGATGGGGCTTAATCTTTGATGGAGCAGTTAATGTTTTTGGCAACGGAATTGGGGCAGTCATCATCACCCTCGAGGGTTCTCATATCCCGTTTTCCGCCAGATTGCTATTTGATTGCACCAACAACATCACAGAATATGAAGCTTGTATCATGGGTATTGAAGAAGCCATCGACTTGAGGATTAAGATCCTTGACATATATGGAGATTCAGCCCTTGTGATTAACCAAATCAAAGACAAGTATGAAACTCATCATCTTGGTTTGATTCCCTACAGAGATTATGCCAGACGTTTGTTGACTTTCTCCAACAAAGTAGAACTGCATCATATCCCTCGAGATCAGAATCGAATGGCAGACGCCTTGGCTACTCTATCTTCCATGTTCAAAGTCAACCATTGGAATGATATGCCTAAGATCCGTATCAGACGCCTTGAAAGACCTGCATACGTATTTACAACTGAAGCAGTCCTCGATGATAAACCGTGGTTCCACGACATCAAACGTTTCCTTCAAACTCAGGAGTACCCACTTGGGGCATCATACATAGGAAAACTCTAAGGAGGCTTTCTAGAAATTTCTTCCTGAATGAAGATGTGCTATACAAAAGAAACTTCGACATGGTTTTGCTCAGATGCGTCGACAAACAAGAAGCAGACACGATAATCCATGAAGTGCATGAAGGATCCTTTAGAACTCATTCAAATGGACATGCAATGTCCAGAAAGATCTTGAGAGCAGGATACTATTGGATAACAATGGAATCCGATTGCTGTAAACACGTCAAGAGATGTCACAAGTGTCAGATCTACGCTGATAAGATCCACGTGCCACCAACTCTACTCAACATTCTCTCCTCTTCGTGGCCTTTCTCCATGTGGGGCATCGACATGATTGGGATGATCGAACCAAAAACGTCCAACGGACATCGCTTCATTCTAGTGGCTATTGATTACTTCACCAAATGGGTCGGGCAAGATTCACGCCAACGCTACAAGACAAGTGGTTGTGAGGTTCATCAAGAACAACCTCATTTGCCGATATGGAGTTCCAAGTAAGATCATTACAGTACAATGGATCAAACTTGAACAACAAAATGATGAAAGAACTGTGAGGAATTCAAGATCGAGCATCATAACTCATCTCCTTACCGACCAAAAATGAACGGCGCCGTTGAAGCTGCTAACAAGAACATCAAGAAGATTGTCCAAAATATGGTCATCACTTAAAAAGACTGGCGCGAAATGCTGCCATTTGCTCTGATGGGTATCAGACTTCAAAGATGCACTCAACAGGGCAACCCTTTCTCTAGTATACGACATGGAAGCAAAGGTTCTCCGTAGAAGTTGAAATTCCGTCAATGAGAGTTCTCATGGAAACTAAGTTATCTGAGGCCGAATAGTGTCAAAGCAGATACGACCAGCTGAACTTAATTGAAGAAAAACGTCTGACTGCTCTGTGTCATGGACAGCTATATCAAAGAAGGATGAAGAAAGCTTTTGACAAAAAGGTCTGACCTCGTGAATTCCGAGAAGGCGACCTCGTGCTTAAAAGATTCTCTTTTCAACCGATTCTAGGCAAATGGACTCCTAATTACGAAGGCCCATACATCGTCAAAGAAGCTTTTCTGGCGGTGCTATGATCACAACCATGGACGGTGATGAACTCCCGATCCCGTGAATGCTGATGCAATCAAGAAATACTTTGTCTAAAAAACAAAAGAACACTCGGTAAGTCGAAACCCGAAAAGGGCGGCTTAGGCAAAATGAGCGTCTCGTGGATGAAACCTGAAAGGGCGGTCCAGCAAAAATTAGAGACAATAAATGAAATTATCCTGATAAATTGAAAACCCGAAAAGGCAATCTAGGCAAAATAAGGATACAAAATGACAAAGTAATCGAATCAGTCCGCATTGTCAACTGAAGAATCTTCCATCAACGGATCTTCAATCAAATCTTCTGAAGCAACAAGCAGTTTGAATTCAAAGTTGTTAGGATAATAGCGGTTATTTGCTTTCAATGTAGCCTTTTCCCAATAAATTATCATTTCCAACTTTTGTAATAGTTCATGGAATCACGCCTGTCGATTACCATTCTATCAATAAATTTGAGCCTTGTGCCTTTTATTTGCAATTTTGCTTTATTCTTTGCAAAATAACGCTTTTTATTGTGAAAATCACTTTTTGAAACTAAAAAGTTTTAAATGGATTTTTACTTCAAAATTTTGAAATAAAAGCGAAATGTTCCTTCAAACTGTGAACACAGAAAGAACTTCAACAGTTTTCTCCATGAGTGTTTCGATCTCTGAAGGATAAAACAATTGCTAAAGAAGTCTTCTTCTCCTCAGCAAAGATCATCAAAGGACGGCATTCTTATTCAGAAAGAATTCCCAACAAAGTTGCCAATGAAATACCTTTTTCAGAAAGTTTAAAGCAGGCGACTCAGATTCTTCATCAGTAAACTTTTACGCCATTGCTGCAAATTTTACTGAGTATTTGTTTGAACTGTGACGTGGTCCTTTTCCCAAATATTTCTTTGTTTTCTTTGTCAAGTATCGTCAGCATGCATATGACATTCATAATATCTTATCATACATAATAACATCATTAATGCATTTTGCATTTCTTAATGATCATATCCATATCACTGGTTTAGATTGCATTTACTCATGTGGGTATGTCATATCTCCAGCAGATTATCCCCAAGCAGAGAAATACATCTTTTCTATATCATGTTCTCTAGCTGAGATTCCTGTTCGCGTTAAAAGGTGACGCGCCTGAGGATGCGAACGTGAGTTCGGATCTTCTGGTACGCAACGATTTAAATCTTTTGATTTGTTTATAAAGATGCCGCGAGCATCAAGCTTTATTATTTTCAACACAAGAAAGATGATTTAATGATTATGAAAAGGGAAAGTCAAATACCCTCAATTGATATTGGTATGCGTAACGACTAGCGCAAACTAGACATAACGCATTAGGGAGATTCTGAGTAAGGGGGATTGTTATATAAAGGGAATAGATGGAGCACCCTAAATATATGTAGTTATCTACAGCTTTATATATGAATACGTTTGATATGTTTGTGTGTTTTAATTGCTATTTCTATGATTGGGAAAGTTTCTCCTTTGGATTTTTAGAAACAGTATGTTATGTGAGATTCTAGTGTTTGTTATTATTGTGCTCGCAAAGATCTGTGGATCTTCTGCATACATATCCCCTAGTGGGAATCAGAGCATTTGTAGCTCGGATCTACAAGGTTCTATGGTTTGTTTGGTCTGAGGAAGATAGAAATTTGCTCGGCAAGGATGAGACCTCAGCTCACGTATTCTCAAAAGGATGTTGAGAAAGTCGAGCAATCGTAGTTCCCACTTATGCTAGTGGAAAGCAACGGATGTTAGTAAGAGATGACAAATGTCATCTTAATGAAAAATGTATCTAATCTATTTCATCACATACATTTTTGAAAAGGTTTGATTAGAATCTTTCGTCGTAAGTATTAGGTGTTTTGCTTGAGTGTACAAGTGTTACCACTTACATGTTTAAGAAAGATGTTTTGAAAAAGATGATTAAATCTTTTAACTGTAAGTATTGGGTGTTTTACTTGAGTGTACAAGCGCTACTACTTCAATTAAGAGATGTTTTTGTTTGAAAATAGTTTGAAAAGAGTTTGAAAAGTTTTGAAAAGTTTTGATTGTATGTGATATAATGGATGAGATACTTCTTCCATAGAGACGATATATGTCTAAATCTCAAGGAGAAATTGATTGGATTAAAGGGATGCTTTTAAGAAGCCCATGGGTCCTTGTATTGTTAGCCCAAGAGGAGGCATTCCGAGGGTCATCGAGGGTCATCGAGGGTCCTTGTATGAAGCTCAAGAGGAAGCTATAGGGTATGGCTGGTTTTGGCTTGAAAGGATTTCACCGAGAAACCATCCTTTTCAATAAGAGCAATTTCACCGGAAATTTTACTCTGGGAATTTGAAAGTGATTTCACCGGAAACCATCCTCTGTGGTTCTATCTTAGCTGGTGATTCTTTGTATTGGAAGCCCAATAGGAGGTCATAAGAGATTTCCGTCTCTTTCATTGTATGATGCCCAAGAGAAGGCTAAACTCAATGAGGAGTTCTTTGAACGAAGCCCAAGAGGAGGTCGACTCAACAGGAGTGTTGTCTTATATGAAGCCTAAGCGGAGGCTAACTGTGGGGAGAGTTTCTTTGTACAAAGCCCAAGAGAAGGCTAAACTGTTGGAGATAAAAATATCTTGTATGAAGCCCAAGCGAGGTCACCCATGCCGGTGATGGATTGTCTTGTATGAAGCCCAAGGAGGCTAAACTCAATTGAGGATGAGTTATCTTGTATGAAGCCCAAGCGGAGGCTATACTGTGGGAACCTATTGATTAGTCTAATTGTTATGTTATAACTAGACAGTAAACAGTGTGTGTGTGTGTGTGTGTGTGTGTGTGATATGTATTCAGGAGTTTATGAAGGAAATATAAACAATGCATGATGTTTATTTACGCAGTTTATGAAATATAAACAAGTGTCCGTGAAACGAACGCTTAAAACGAGCGAACTTGATTATTTACAAGTTTGAACTGTGTACAAGGAAATGAATATGTACACGAACGAGTTTTTATGTACAAAGAAATATGGATGTACATAGAGGGTTGGTACTTACACCATAGGGAGGCCCATTGATTTGAAAGCGCTTCACAGGAATAATGCTCCTTTCAATGTCAATGGTATTCGTAAAATGCATGATGAAACGGAAATAATTGATTGAAGTTTTATCAAAAGGTATCCGATTATGTACAGATAAAAAGTTTGATATGTACAAGGAAAAGATTGTGTATGTACATAAAGAATGTTTGGTTTGTATACACAAGTGAAGTGAAAACAAACGATCAAGTTTGTCTGCATTTAGTATAAAAAGTATCAGATATGTATGATAAAAATTTGTATGTGTTTGAAAGTTTTTGATATGTACAAAGAAATATTATGTACATAAAAGAATGTTATGGGACTTACACTGATGGAGGCCCATTGGTCAAAAAGAAATTTCGTAAGAAACCTTCCTTTAGAACCAATGGATTCATAGATAAACAAACGAATGAAAACGAAAGAAATTTGTTTATGTTTGAATATTAACAATGATGATTTGAGTATGTACAAGTAAAATTAAATATGTACATAAAGGATTGGGACTTACACCGTAAGGGAGGCCCATGATCGATCGAGAAATTCGAGAAAGAACGAATTTGATTTATCGCTTAAATCGGATCGATCATGGTAAAAGATGCAAGTTTGATGAAATGTTTTGAAAAATGATTTGAAATGTTTTGAAATGTGAGGTTCATTTATGAAAAGTTTTGAAAAATCGAAGTCGAAAACTTGAAAAATTCACCTTTAAGGAGGTTTGAAAAGTGTTCGTAACGCGCTGCCCGATTAAAATTTAATCGATGAAAGTTTTTCTGAAAATTTTGCACTATCACAAAATAGATGTATTTATTGACAAGTGTTTAAAAATCATCTCAAAATGAGAAGTTTTGATTGGTCAAAAAATTGTGAAAGTTTGATAAAAAAACATGAAAAAATTGAAAGTTTGTAAAAAAGAATGGTCTTGGTGGGTTTTGAACCCATGACCATGAGGTGGGGCACGTGTTAGAAATACTTAAAGGCAAGCATACAACCACTAGGCCAAACGCGCTGGGATGTTTAGTGGATTAAAACACACGTTGACATAAGATTGGATAATTTAAAATTTGAAAATGAAGAACACCAAGAACACGCCACTGGGTTTGCATTTTGATTTTCGATTCTTTGATTCAATCCAAAATCTTCATTTCTCCATGAAATTCAATGATGTAAACATCAAAGTTGATCGGTTTTGCACCACGAACATGAATATGGTTGTTAATTTCATTTATATTCAGTGTATCATGTTTGGATTTCTAGAAATCGATGAACCCTAAACTTAAGATTTCAAATTAAATGATGTAGTTTATGATTCTTTGATTTTGTTGAGGGTTAATGATCGTTATGAGTGAAAACAATTGGCCAAGAGTTTTGTCAAAAGAATCAATGAATCATGATAACCAAGTTCGTGTTCATACATGGAAAATGAGAATCGAAAACGATGCTAGAGTGTTTCAGTTGTTGTTTTGATCATGTGAGCTCCAACGGCATGTAAGGAAGCTAATGGTCTCATCTTTGGATCAAGCTGAATCTACACAAGTCCACCTGCACAAGCTTGAAATAGAAACTTGAATTCGGGTTAAGTATGTGTTGTTGTTCTTGATTTGAATCACCTATGATGTATATGGATCGTGTTTGGATGATCAAAACTCAAAGGAATCAAACCTAGCCATGAATTCGTGTCTTAAGGCAATTTTGTTAAGAAAATGACATGAAATGTGATTCTGAATTTAGCTTGTTTGTGTTAATTTTAATGTTTAAACATATTCCATGGATATTATGATATGTTAGACACCAAAGAACATCATAGTTCTTGCTAAATTTGAAAATTGCAATGTTTGGCAAATTGAGCTATGATACTTGAATTTGAAGAAAGTGGAAAGAAAGCATGTATTTGTGAAGCTTTGGTGTGCATTAAATGGAAAAAAAGACATCCATTTATAGGCAAACAAGTTCTGAAAATGTTAGGCAAGGTTTGGCCATTGGTAATTTTGACTTGCCTTAGAGGGCAAGGTAGTCATTTTGGCATTAAATGCAAAAGGAACCTTCCTTTTAACCATGGTTAAAAATTCAACTTGATCCAATCCTATCATAATTACATCCAACTGATTTTTATCAGTCCTATCCTCTTGGCAAGGTGGCAAAGGTTCTAGAAGAGAAAATGCAAAATGACCTATAATTTTGATGTTTTGACTTTGAAAATCAAGTGTCATGGAGCCTTATGTTTCAATTTCAAAAGTATAGCTAGACTCCATGGATTTGAGAGTTCTTGGACATTTTGGAAATATTTTTCCATGATCTACAACTTTCATGTTTTGAGTTTTTTCAAATTCCAATTGGAACTAGGTGAAAAAATGGCTTGAAGTTTGGAAAAAATGAGAAATTTCAACACTTAGAAAAATTTCTAAGTATAGTTTTGACTTTTGTTGACTTTTCCAAATTCTTTGATTTTTATGATCATGATGGATCATTTGAAGTATTTTGATGATGGAAAAAGTTTTGTTTTGAAAAATTTGACCAAAAGTCAAAGTTTGACTTTTCTGTGCAGATGAAATTTCATCAGATGTTTCTGAAAACGACTGATGAATTCTGTGAACCTCTGTGATGTTTTGAATCCAGAAATTAGGTCAAGATGTTGTATCTAAGATATAATGACCAATCTCTATCCAAAAAAGTTATTTCTTGTTCAAAAGTCGAGAATTCTCATGCCCGATCAAACCCTAATTGGTCGATCCTCGATCGATCCGTGAGAAAATTTGATATCCGAGGATTGAAGGTTGATGATTTGATCAAGATAGATCAAATAAGATGAGAAAATCTCAAACCCTAATTGGTTAGCTCTTGAATCAGATAAAAATCTGATGAAACCCTAATTTTGACCTGTGAGTGTTATACCCGATTAATGTTGTTCGAATCGTTAGTTGTGCAATGATGCAAATGTAAGGTGGTATATTAGGTCAAAATTTGGGGTATGACAGATGCCCTATTTAAGTTTCTTTAACTCAAAGATGAAGATGAATATCTTCGCTTTGATAGGTGTAAAGAGACTTAAATATCGAATACGCAAAATTTGGACCTAAGATACCAAAAATGCGGATGATGCAAAATGATTCAAAAAGTACCCTAAAGGATATCAAAGAAATGACCCGATGGGGAAAAATTTATGAGGATGACTCGATCTGTTTGAGAAAAGAGAATCCTATCTGTTGGGAAACAAACAATATGTCTCGCTGGGGACAGAATGATTCACAGAAAATGTGAACATCTATTTCGTTTTGGGAAACAAAAAGATTACCTTTTGTCAGCTTTGTGACAATGTTTAAGGTAAGTGAAGATGATATTACCAATTATCAGCCCTGTGATAGTTTATGGTAATGAGTTTTGAAGATATTACCAATTATCAGCGAAGTGATAACTATAACAAGGTAAATCTTGAGAAATGAGTTGTTGCGTATTCAGCTTTATGAATAACAGACAGTGTTCTATCCAGGAATGAACTGGAAAGAAAGAAGTTAATCAAGACATTGTTCCCAACGAGGGATAATCTCAGCTGGCGAATGTGATAGAGAGAAGAGAATGTATTTCTCTACTTGGGAACCTTGCCGGGGAAAAAGGAAGACATATCCTTTCTGTTTGGGAATACTCCGTTGGGGAAAAAAGAAAAAAGTATCTTTTCGTTTGGAGATATTCTATCGGAATGACTTGTACTGTATGAGTAAGTATGATTTATACCATTTGGAAGCAAACATTTTGAGAGATGCAAAAATGCAATGAATGATGCTATTATGTATGAATGTCATGAATGTTATATGCATGCTAACAATACTTGACAAAGACACTAAAGAGATATTTGGGAAAAGGAAGGCCATGCTCGAATAAATACTTGGTGAAAATTAAGAATGAATGTGCGATATTCATCGATGAAGAATTTGAGTTGCATGTTTTAAACTTTCCGAGAAAGGTATTTCATTGGCAACTTGGTCGGGATTCTTTTGGATAAGAATACCGCCTTTGATGATTTCTCACGAGGAGAAGAGTAGTGAAGCACGTTATCCTTCGGAGATCAAAACACTCATGGAGAAACTGAAGTTATTTCCGTGTTCATAGTTTCAAAGGAGAATTTTGCTTTTGTTTCAAAATTTTGAAGTAAAATTCATTTAAAATATTTTAGTTTCAAAAGTGATTTTCACAATAAAAGCGTTATTTTGCAAAATGTAATAAAGTAGGAATTGCAAACAAAAGGCACAAGGCTCAAATTTATTGATAGAATGGTAATCACCAAAGGCGTGATTCCATGGGCTATTTACAAAAGTTGGAAATGATAATTTATTAGAAAAGGCTACATTGAAAGCAAATAACCGCTACCATCCCTAACAACTTTGAATTCCAACGTGCTTGTTGCTCGTAAGAATTGATTGAAGATCCGTTGATGGAAGATTCTTCATGTGGACAACATTCAAACTAATCGCAGTTACTTTGTCATTTTGTATCCTTGTTTTTGCCTAGATCGCTTTTCAGTTTTCGATCTATCGTGATAATTTGCTTATTGTCTCTAATTTTTGCCGATCTTCGTGTTTTCAATCCATCGAGACGCTTTTTGCCTAAGCCGCCTTTTCGTTTTCGACTTACCGAAATGTTCTTTTGTTTTTTAGACAAAGTATTTTTTGATCACAAGATTCACTGGATACGGAGTTCATCGCCCATGGTTGTGAGAGTCATAGCACCGCCAAAGAAGCTTCTTTTGACGATGTATGGGCCTTCGTAATTAGGAGTCCATTTGCCCTAGAATCTTTGAAGAAGTAATCTTTTTAAGCACGAGGTCGCCTTCTCGAATTCACGAGGTCGGACCTTTTGTCGAAAGCTTTCTTCATTCTTCTTGATATAGTTGTCCGTGACACGTGAGCGGTCAGCGCTTTTCTTCAATTAAGTTCATTGGTCGATTCGCTTTGACACCATTCACCTCGATAGCTTAGTTTCCATGAGAACCTCATTGATGGGATCTCAACTTCTACGGGAGCACCGCCCATGCCGTATACTAGAGAAAAGGAGTTGCCTCTGCTGGCGCGATCGAGGTACGATACCCATGCAGAGCAAATGGCGATTTGCCGCCTTTGTAAGTGATGACCATTTTCGGACGATCTTTTGATGTTCTTGTTAGCGCTTCAACGGCCTGCTCATCTTTGGCCGGTAAGAAGACGAGTTATGATGCTCAATCTTGAATTCTCACACAATTCTTTCATCATTTTGTTGTTCAAGTTAGATCCATTGTCGTAATAATCTTGCTCGGAACTCCATATCGGCAAATGAGGTTGTTCTTGATGAACCTCACAACCACTTGTCTCGTAATGTTACGAGGATACCGCTTCACCCATTTGGTGAAGTAATCAATGGCCACTAGAATGAAGCGATGTCCGCTGGACGCTTTTGGTTCAATCATTCCAATCATGTCAATGCCCCACATGGAGAAAGGCCACGAGGAGAGAACGTTGAGTAGAGTCAGGCACATGGATCTTATCTGCGTAGATCCGCACTTGTGACATCTCTTGACATGTTTACAAAGAATCGATTCCATCGTTATCCAATAGTATCCCGCTCTCAAGATTTTTCTAGACATTGTATGCCCATTTAAATGGGTTCCAAAGGACCCTTCATGCACTTCATGGACGATCGTGTTCCGCTTTTGTCTGCCGACGATCCGAAAGCGTAACCATGTCGAAGTTTTTTGTATAGAACATCTTCATTGAGGAAGAAATTCTTGGAAAGCCTCCTTAGAGTTTTCTTATCCTTGTACGATGCCCCGAGTGGGTACTCGTGTTTGAAGGAAATGTTTGATGTCGTGAAACCACGCTTATCGTCAAGACCGCTCGTTGCAAACACATATGCAGGTCTTTCAAGGCCCTCGATGCGAATTCTAGGCATATCATTCCAATCATTGACTTTGAACATGGAAGATAGAGTAGCCAAGGCGCCGCCATCCGATTTTGTTTCGAGGGATATGATGCGCTTCTACTTTGTGAAGAAAGTCAACAACCGCCTCCCATAATCCTCCCAGATGGAATTAGACCAAGATGATGAGTTTCATACTTGTCTTTGATTTGGTTGATCACAAGGCTGAATTCCATATATATCAAGGATCTTGATCCTCAAGTCGATGGCTTCTTCGATACCCATGATGCATGCTTCATATTCTCGCTATGTTGTTGGTGCAATCAAATAGCAACTCATGGAAAAGGATATGAACCCTCGAGTGATGATGATCGCCCAATTCCATTGCCAAAGACATTAACGCCCATCAAAGACTAAACCCCATCTGGATTCGGATGTGGTCCTTCTCCGTAGCTGTTCGTCACAATCTTTCATCTTCAAGTACATAACATCCTCGTCCGGAAATCAAACTTGAGAGATTGGTATTCGTTGAGTGGTTGATAAGCCAAGTGATCGAGAATGCTTCCTTTAACCGCTCGGGCACGGATCGATGTCATATTCGTGATAATAGCATTTGCCATCGAGCGATTCTCCGGTTATATGTGCTTTTCAAAATGTACTTGATTGGATCCATTTTGGAAATTAACCAAGTCGTGTGATTGATCATGTACAAGACGTTGAAGCCCATACCAAAGCACAACATGTTTTTCGAGCATGAGTAACGAGTTTCATACATGTGAACTTCTTACTGTAGTAGATGGCATGCCCTTCACCGGTTTGCCTTGTTGTCCAAGCACGCAGCCCATGGACTCTTCTAGTACGGTAAGGTATATGATCAATGGTCTTCCTTCCACCGAGGGATCAAGATTGGTGGTTTTGACAGTATTCCTTGATACCGTCGAATGCTTTTTGGCAAATCGTCCACACAACCTTTTGATCTTTACATAGAAGTTTGAATATCGGCCCGCAGGTAGCAGTCATCTGAGAGATGAATTTGGAGATATAGTTTAATCGTCCAAGAAATCCTCTTACTTGCTTTTCCGTGACGGGCGAGGCATTTCCCGAATAGCCTTGACTTTGTCTGGTCAACTTCAATTCCTCTTTGACTGACGATGAAACCTAGGAGTCTTCCCGATCTTACCCCAAAGGTGCATTTGTTAGATTCAAAGGAGTGAAACTTCCTTAGTCGTTGAAACAACTTTAAGAGATAGTCTATATGTTCCTCTTCGTCGGACTTTACTATCATGTCGCCCACGAGACCTCAATCTCTTTGTGCATCATATCATGAAAGAGAGTAGTCATTGCCCTCCGTAAGTCAGTGCTCGCATTCTTTAACCCAAATGGCATTACCTTGTAGCAAAAAGTGCCCCATGGCGTGATGAAAGATGTCTTCTCCATGTCTTCGGAGCCATTCGATCCGATTATAACCGAGAAACCGTCCATGAAGGAAAAGACGTTGAATTTGGCAAGACTATCCACTAGCATGTCGATATGCGAAGAAGGGAAATCGCCTTTTGACTAGCTTTGTTCGATCCCGTAGTCAACACACATTCGACCTTTCCATCTTTCTTGGATACAGTACTATGTTGGCTAGCCATTGAGGATACTCGTAGTGACAAGGAAACCATACGAAATGTTTTTGAACTTCCTTTAATTTTCTCACCATTTCGTGATGAACTCTCCTCGCTTTTGCTTAACTTACGGACATTCGGTCTTAACGGCAAGTGATGCTCCACGACGTCGGTATCCAAACCCGCATGTCCTCGGTAGGACCAAGCAAACACATCAACGTATTCTTTGAGAAGACTTATCGCTTGCCTTTGACACTGCTGTTGAGTGAAGCTCCAATATTGACTTCTTTTGTATCTTCCTCAGAACCCAAGTTAATTGCTTCTAGAGTTTCTTTGTGAGGCTGAATGATCCTTTCCTTGTGCTTTAGCAGTCTAAAAATTTCATCCGGGATCTCTTCTTCAACTTCTTCTTCAGCGAATTCACAGGGAATTTCAAAGTTGAGAAAGAGCGTAGAGTTACTGCTTTCAATGGATTTGTCCATTTGTTTAATCTGCATTTTTTATTTATGTTTGATTAAAAAAAAGTTTTTATCATCATTTTTTTTTTTTTAAAGTTAATGTGAAAGCGTATGCAGATTAATTTTTCATTATGATTTTTTTTGAAGATTTTTTTTATTATTGTGTTTTTTAGGATTATCATTTTCGGAAAAGGGTAAAAATGAAAATAAACACAGAGTGTGGAAACAAAACAACGCGTTTTATTTATGTTTCACAATATGAACAGGGCCCTAAAATTCAAACTCATTTGTCTTGGGCAAGACAAAGAGAAATTATTTAAAAGCTAAACCCTATAAAACATCTCTTCGCTTTGGGCGAAGCGAGAGTTCAAAACAAAAAGCAAAGATAAACTACTTAGAGCTATGAACATTAGTCCTAACTTCAACAGTGTTTCAATAGTGACGAACTCCTTGAAGTCGAGGTACCGTAATTTTCCGCTTGGTTTAACCTCGAGTAAACTTTGATCGGCCGAGGTGCTTTGAAGACTCGGACGATGGCCTTTGCCTTTGGTGTCTAAAGCGATCTTCTTGATTAACAGATCGGAAGTATGAGAGATAGCCTTTGTACCGTTGATCTTTGTGTTGAATATCGGGATGTTCCTTCCACTGGAGTGAAGAGACTCGTTGTCGCCGACACTTTCCGCATCGTATCCCGAATCATACTTGATCTTCGTGATCATGTTGATGTAGTGGTAACCGTGATCCGCTTGGTGAAATCCACGACGTGTTGAAACAGAGATCTTCATTTGGGACCTCGATCCGTTGATTAGTTTGAGAAGACGAGTATTCTCTCTTCGATTGACTAGGGTAGTCAAAGTCATCACCCCATCCCGTGGGTGGATATCTTCGATCCGGATTTTCGAGTCAGCAGAGTATTTCACCATGTAGTCGATTTGCCACTTGGTTCTCCCAAGGTATCCCAAACTTCAGTGGACGCAGATTTTCATGTTGTCGCAGGATATGTCTTTGAATTGATCGGTGCATATGATTCTTCCCGAGAAACATACTGTGGCTATTCAAATAAGTGCTCCACTCTTCAGATTCGATGGATCATCTTCATCCTCTTCAATGGTTACAACATTAACCTTCATGGAATGTGGTTTAAGAAACTCCACTATGAAATACTTCCTTGATCGGGAAAGTGTTTCATCTTTCGCTTTTCTTGAGGATACGTGTGAACCCGAGTCCGCTTTTGTTTCATTCTTGACAGTTTGATAACTTGTCCCCATCCCCGAGTATTGCCATCTTTCACCATTTGTGCCGCTTTATAGGAAGAGATAGATGATCTGCTTAATAGATTCATCTTCTAACGGATTTTCTGGAGATGCGCGCTTCAATGTCATTGGCGTGATGAAGGAAAACGATGATGACTTACAAGTAAAGCTTGTTCACCGATGGTCACCAACTTTCCATTTATCGTGAATTTTAATTTCGATGGAGAGTAAAAGTTATCGCTTCGCATCGTGGATCCAAGGTCTTCCTAGCAAGCAACTATACGCACTGGTACGCCCATGACTTGGAACGTAATTTTGAAAGTGAGGGCCAATTGTCATTGGGAGATCAACTTCCCAATAACCGACTTTCTCGATCCATCGAAGCTCTTACTATGATGTCGTTGAACTTCATTGCCTTTGTAAGCTAAACGAGCGAAGCGCCATTTTGGCATTACGCTTAAAGACGAACCTCGTATCCACCAATACATTGATAGGGAATCGACCGCAAATCATCGAGATGTGCAAGGCCAAGTTGTGATCTTTCCTTCTTCCTAAGTTCTTCGTCACTAAAACTCGATTATTGCAGTCGTTATGTTGGAGACGATCCTCCAAATTGGTCTCGTAGTCACATCGTGATCCACATAAGCCTCGGTCTAGTACTTTCATCAAAGCTTCTGGGCTTCGAGTTAAGGAGTAAAGACAGATTGAAATTTTGAAGGAGTCTCGATCAATTGGTCTACGACTGATATTCGCCTTCTTGATTACGTGATCTCGTCAAAGTTCGAGTTGATGTTGGTTCCATCAAGAGAACCAATGTTTGTACCGGGTTAACAATGGGAATCGCAGGATTCTCAGCAGATATGCTAACTGGTTTTTTTAACAAATGTGAATTGCAGGCGATCTTGGTGCTAATGGAGCGGTACTGCCCACTTTATGCTACTCGTCCGATTGCTATATTGACATTAATGGAAGTGTAGGAATGGGTTTCTCCTTCCCATCCTCTATCAAGGTTGCATTGTACCGGTAAGGAATTGCTCCGTAGAACTGTACTAACAGACCAGTGGGCAAATCACCAAAGGAGATGTTGGAATGTTGGAACCACTGACGCGATCTCCACATGCTCTGTATGTTGAAACAAGGGATCACAACGTTTACTTCGGATTTTCCGAGTTGATATCGAGACTAAAAGCTCATGCGGAAAATGCCCTATTGTATTTACGCCATGGTCATCTCTATTTCAGAATTTGTAGGTCACCAATGTCTAATAAATGTTGAATATCCGCTTATGGTGGGACATCCATGGATATTCTTGGAGCAGATATAGCAAGCTGCATAATTGTGCTTAGTGAAGGTACTCATTTTACTGTATGCTTCATGGAGATGCACCAAGTTTCCTTTGACTAAGTTTACATCTGTGATAAGGTACATGTCTGTATTCCTTAGCATTAGATTCACTGAGTGTCCACTATGACCGGAAGTGGATTGGCTTGCACATTCGGACTTGTGTTTCTGAAGGAAAGAAGATTAGCCTTCACTAATCTTTGTACCTCTGCCTTCAATGCTATGCAATGCTCAAGGTCATGGCCTGGTGCCCCTTGGTGAAAAGGGCAAGATACGCGCCTTTGTACCACCATGGTAGTTTTTCGTGGACCGAGGTGGTAACCTTGTTCAGTATTAGATTCCTTTCTATAAGCGCAGGTGAAGTTCTGTACGTCATGGGAATTGGGTCGAATCGAGTGACCCGAGGCGACGGTTTTGGTTGTGAAACCGCCGAGCCTGCTGACGAGGTGTTGAGTTTGTTGATTTTGTTGAAATTGGAGCAATTCCGGAGTTGTGTTGATGAGGGTGCTATGGCGCCACCGTCGTTGTTGGATGACATTTTACGTGGTTTCTGGATACCATTCCTACGCATGTTCTTTTTCCTTGGGAAACTGGTTCCAACTTTCTTGGTATTACTAGAAGATCCTACTTCCTTGGTTAGACGTCCCGTCCGAACTCCTTCTTCTAGTCGCATTCCCATGCTTACCATTTCATTGAAGTCTCCGGGAGCACTAGCAATCATTCGCTCATAATAGAATGAGTTTAGAGTATTCAAGAATACCTTAGTCATCTCTTTTCTTCCAAGGGCGGGTTGACTAAGCATTTCCATCGCAAGATATTCCTTGAATGTCTCTTCCTTTGAGACATGGAACGGAGTTGATCCCTATCAGGAGCCATATCCAAGTTGAATTTGTATTGCTGGATAAAGGCTTTGCCTAGGTCGTTGAATGTTTGATACTGTCTGCCTAAACCCATGTACCACTTTAGTGCGGCACGGTGAGATCGTCTCGAAGTAATGGATCAAGAATCGATGATCCTCATCAACGTAGACATTTTCCGGCATACATCGTGAGATGACTTTATGGAGGAGTTTCCTTTGTACTTTTCAAAGTCGATTTTGAATTTTGCGGTATTTTTACGCGAGGAAATAAGCACAGATCCGGCGCTTTTTCCAAACAATTCTTTCCTCGAATCGCTTTTTATCTCAAGTCGCATTTTGAGGAGTTATTCCGGAGATTCTCCATTGAACCACGAGCGCTCGTATATTTCCTAGAGTGTGATTAACTTCTTCGTGGTAGCGCACTACGGAAGCGAGTTCAACATGATCGGTTGAGAAACCGACATTGTTACTTGTGGAAAGTTATTCACGTTGTGGAGTGAATATAGCGCTTTGCCGCAGTAGGTATTTCAAGCGAGGTTGTTTGAGAAGTCGGTTGGCGAACTCCAATGCCGAAGTTAAAAGGCATTCCCCATGGATAGCCATCCGCATGCCGAAAGGTGAATCGACTATGACAATAAACCGGAGTAGTAGTATCCTCTCGTTGCCGCTGGTTTTGACTCGATGTCGCTTGTTGACTTTGCTACCGTGGCAAGCGAGTCGCCAAAGATGTGAGTCTCTCCACTTCTTCTTGTAGTGTAGTTACCGCATTACGGAGTTCAACGCTTTCTTGCTCAAAATTCTCCATTACTTTTCTTCTTTTGATCCGTATCGACGCTCGACATGGACGCAATGAGAAACTCTAAGACGCGACAGCTTGACAATTTTTCTATCTGGAAAAGTGACAGTTCAAAACTGTGAATGATTAGACTCTAGATGATAGACTTAAATGCAAAGTATGATGCATGAATATGATTGTAAAGAAAAGAAATTTCCAAAGAATTTACGCTAAACGAGATATTTCTGGCAAATATTTGGATGGAAAACACAAATTTTATTGATTAATGAAGGAAGATTACAACAATTGTTTTTTTTTGTTGGAGCATTGCTCACACAAATGATAAAATAAATGATAAAATTACAAACTAAATTAAACGTCTTCGTCGGATGACGATCCAAAGGCTTGATGCGCCTTTTCTGTGATTTCCTTCACATAGTGAGCTTTTAGTTTGGCTTTCTCGCTTTTAGTTAATGACTCTTCCACTGCTGGGAGCGCTTGCTGGTTGTCATTTCGAGCTTTTTTCCTTTCCTTGACGATCGGATGGCGCTATCCTTCTCGCGAATCTTCTCATCTTCTCCATGAGCCATTCATTCGAAGTAGGCCTTTTCATGATCTTTGACTTGCTTTGAGCTTCTCATTCACAAGGTTAGTCTTAAGGAATTTGCTTTCCAAAGCTTCTTTCTCAAACCTTATCTTGGTCAAGGCTTCTTGGTATTCTCCCACGTTCAACGGAAAATTTGTCGATTGAAGCGATCGAGAACATGGGATCCTCATGCGTAAGGCATTCAAATTCCTTCGCTTTTCTTTATCCAAGAAGTGTAGGTTTCATGGCTACACAATTCTTTGCCTTACCTTTTCCTTTCTTTTCGGATGTGATGCCAAGCTTTAATCATCCTAGCCTTCAACTTGGGAATCCTCTTCATGATGAAGTAGCTTTCACCAGAAACCGGAGGTTTACCAAAATTTGCGATCCGAGCTGACGCTTTGCTAGGAATGGGTTGTAGTTGATTCCCTTCGCACTAATGAGAGGTACGCTGGCAAATTCTCCACAGCTCTCAATGATTTCCATCTCATTATTTGCCAAAGTATACCAATGGATATCGCTGCTTGTAAGAGACATGAGTCTTCCGACCAATGCCACTGCCTTTGTTTTCGGAAGATAGGAGATTTAGGCAAAGTGAGACAATCCATTTGAAAAACAGAGGTACACAACACACGATAGTTCCGCCTCCTTGACGATTCCTATGATGAATAGAGACGACGTGTCACCAAGCAGAGCGGAATGGGATTTCCAATCGAAGATCCTTATGGCGTTGATATCAACGAAATTTGGGACGTTGGGAAACAACACCAATCCATAGAGGAGTAAAGCTAAAATAGCTTCAAAGGCTACCATACTACCGGCTCGAGAACTTGAGAGCCTTCTCCATTAGGAACTTTGAAGTTAGTCCTAAGAGTTTTCCGTAGTTAGGTTTTGTCTATCTCGATTTCTTTAAATGAGTCATTGTTGCAATGACTTGTGACTTGGGAATGGCTTCCAAACCATTGAAAGGCACTTTGTCCGACATCGAGATTCCTAGGATATGCATACTCTTCCAAAGTAGGCATCAACCGATAATCGTGGAAAGTGAAACAATAGATCGGATCGTAGAATTGAACGAAGGTTTTGAGAAGTCCTTCATCGATGTTAGATTCGTAAGAGTTAAAAGAGTTCCATAGCTCAAACCGAGGGATCTTCTACCAAGGATGCTAACTCTTTCAACTTTCCTACGCCGAATCCTAAAAC
The DNA here is from genome assembly GCA_021764765.1 of Vicia sativa. Taxonomy (NCBI): domain Eukaryota; kingdom Viridiplantae; phylum Streptophyta; class Magnoliopsida; order Fabales; family Fabaceae; genus Vicia; species Vicia sativa. The sequence continues at coordinate 215,045,045 of CM038793.1, forward strand.
CGTATCTTTGGTGAATCTTCCTCCGACGCCCATCACTCTAACCTAAAATATTTTACAAAGAAAACATCTCTAAATTCTTTGAAATGGAAGAGAAATGAAATTTTTTTGTTTTTGAATGAATAAATGCATGAATGCAGCAAACATGGTTAGTAGTTATACACACGGTCAAGCTGCTCAAGTCACGAGCATGAAGCCAACGATAAGAATCAACGTGGTTAAGTTCTATGGGCTTATTCATCCGTGAATCGGGTTCTATCGATAATACAGCTCAACATCCCTTCAAAACATTATTGGATTTGTTGAATACTCGATGGTCCAATAATATTTTCAAGAGAAACTCGCCGATCGTAGTATCGCATGACAATTACTCTAGGCTTACACCGAATAATCTCGCACTACATCCTAATGGCCGTGATGGTTTATGTGTTCTACACCCACCTTCTTAAGTTCTCAAAAGCACAAATTGTCTTTGCAATTACTCTAAACACAATACCCTCAAGACAACCTCCATCATGGAAATATTAACTCGAAGCATTGAATCGCCACGATTAATATCTCCACCTAGATCTTAAAATGTTTCTTAAACCGGTTAGGATTTCTTTCCATCGATGAAATCGCAAACAAACAAAAAAATATATGCATAATATGAAAGCTTATCCCTTTCTTTTCTTTTTGAAAACAAAAAAGCTTGGTGCTCTCGCGAGTAACGCTTTTTTCTTGAAAATCAAATTTCAGCATTCCCAAGAGTCGCCATTTTTCCTATTCACAAAAGGTGACGCTACCGAGGATGCGAACGTGAGTTCGGATCTTCCGCACGCAACGATTTAAATCTTTGATTTGTTTATAAAGATGTCGCGAGCATCAAGCTTTATTATTTTCAACACAAGAAATATTATTTAATGATTATGAAAAGGGAAAGCAAATACCCTCAATTGATATTGGTATGCGTAACGACTAGCTAAACTAGACATAACGCATCGGGGAGATTCTGGTAAGGGGATTGTTATATAAAGGGAATAGATGGAGCACCCTAAATATATGTAGTTATCTGCTTTTATATATGAATACGTTTGATATGTTTGTGTGTTTTAATTGCTATTTCTATGATTGGGAAAGTTTCTCCTTTGGATTTTTAGAAACAGTATGTTATGTGAGATTCTAGTGTTTGTTATTATTGTGCTCGCAAAGATCTGTGGATCTTCTGCATACATATCCCCTAGTGGGAATCAGAGCATTTGTAGCTCGGATCTACAAGGTTCTATGGTTTGTTTGGTCTGAGGAAGATAGAAATTTTCTCGGCAAGGATGAGACCTTGTGCCTACGTATTCTCAAAAGGATGTTGAGAAAGTCAGAGCAATCGTAGTTCCCACTTATGCTAGTGGAAAGCAACGGGATGTTAGTAAGAGATGATAAATGTCATCTTAATGAAAAATGTATCTAATCTATTTCATCACATACATTTTTGAAAAGTTGTTGATTAGAATCTTTCGTCGTAAGTATTAGGTGTTTTGCTTGAGTGTACAAGCGCTACCACTTACATGTTTAAGAAAGATGTTTTGAAAAGATGATTAAATCTTTTAATTGTAAGTATTGGGTGTTTTACTTGAGTGTACAAGTTGCTACTACTCATCGTTAAGAGATGTTTTTGTTTGAAAATAGTTTGAAAAGAGTTTGAAAAGTTTTGAAAAGTTTTGATTGTATGTGATGTAATGGATGAGATACTTCTTCCATAGAGATGATAGATTTCTAAATCTCAAGGAGAAATTGATTGGATTAAAGGGATGCTTTAAGAAGCCCATGGGTCCTTGTATTGTTAGCCCAAGAGGAGGCATTTTGAGGGTCATCGAGGGTCATCGAGGGTCCTGTATGAAGCTCAAGAGGAAGCTATAGGTATGGTCTGGTTTGGCTTGAAAGGGATTTCACCGAGAAACCATCCTTTTTCGAATAAGAGCAATTTCACCGGAAATTTTACTGGGAATTTGAAAGTGATTTCACCGGAAACCATCCTTTCTGTGGTTCTATCTTAGCGCAGTGATTCTTTGTATTGGAAGCCCAATAGAGGTCAAGAGATTTCCCTCTTTCATTGTATGATGCCCAAGAGAAGGCTAAACTCAATGAGGAGTTCTTTGAACGAAGCCCAAGAGGAGGTCACTCAGGGAGTGTTGTCTTATATGAAGCCTAAGCGAGGCTAACTCTGGGGAGAGTTTCTTTGTACAAAGCCCAAGAGAAGGCTAAACTCGCTGGAGATAAAAATATCTTGTATGAAGCCCAAGCGGAGGCTGACCCATGCCGGTGATGGATTGTCTTGTATGAAGCCCAAGCGGAGGCTAAACTCAATCGAGGATGAGTTATCTTGTATGAAGCCCAAGGAGGCTATATTGGGAACCAATTGATTAGTCTAATTGTTATGTTATAACTAGACATTGTATAAACAGTGTGTGTGTGTGTGATATGTATTCACAGGAGTTTATGAAGGAAATATAAACAATGCATGATGTTTATTTACGCAGCTTTATGAAATATAAACAAGTGTCTCGTGGAAACGAACGCTTAAAACAAGCGAACTTGATTATTTACAAGTTTGAACTGTACAAGGAAATGAATATGTACACGAACGAGTTTTTATGTACAAAGAAAGATGGATGTACATAGGAGGGTTGGGACTTACACCATAGGAGGCCCATTGATTTGAAAGCGCTTCACAGGAATAATGCTCCTTTCAATGTCAATGGTATTCAAAGTAAAATGTATGATGAAACGGAAATAATTGATCAAGTTTTATCTGTAAAAGGTATCTGATTATGTACAGATAAAAGTTTGATATGTACAAGGAAAAGATTTTGTATGTACATAAAGAATGTTTGGTTTGTATACACAAGTGAAGTGAAAACAAACGATCAAGTTTGTCTGCATTTGAGTATAAAAAGTATCCGATTATGTACGTATAAAATTTGTATGTGTTTGAAAGTTTTTGATATGTACAAAGAAATATTATGTACATAAAAGAATGTTATGGGACTTACACGTGATGGAGGCCCATTGGTCAAAAAGAAATTTCGCCGTAAGAAACCTTCCTTTAGAACCAATGGATTCAGCAGATAAACAAACGAATGAAAACGAAAGAAATTTGTTTATGTTTGAATATTAACAATGATGATTTGAGTATGTACAAGTAAAATTAAATATGTACATAAAGGATTGGGACTTACACCTGTGGAGGCCCATGATCGATCGAGAAATTCGAGAAAGAACGAATTTGATTTTATCGCTTAAATCGGATCGATCATGGTAAAAGATGCAAGTTTGATGAAATGTTTTGAAAATGATTTTGAAATGTTTTGAAATGTGAGGTTCACTTATGAAAAGTTTTGAAAAATCGAAGTCGAAAACTTTGAAAAATTCACCTTTTAAGGAGGTTTGAAAAGTGTTCGTAACGCCGCTTACCGATTAAAATTTAATCGATGAAAGTTTTTCTGAAAATTTTGCACTATCACAAAATAGATGTATTTATTGACAAGTGTTTAAAAATCATCTCAAAATGAGAAGTTTTGATTGGTCAAAAAATTGTGAAAGTTTGATAAAAACATGAAAAAATTTGGAAAGTTTGAAAAAGAATGGTCTTGGTGGGTTTTGAACCCATGACCATGAGGTGGGGCAATGGTTAGAAATAATACTAAAGGCAAGCATACAACCACTAGGCCAAACGCTACTGGGATGTTTAGTGGATTAAAACACACGCTGACATAAGATTGGATAATTTAAAATTTGAAAATTGAAGAACACCAAGAACACGCTGCACTGGTTTGCATTTTGATTTTCGATTCTTTGATTCAATCCAAAATCTTCATTTCTCCATGAAATTCAATGATGTAAACATCAAAGTTGATCGGTTTTGCACCACGAACATGAATATGGTTGTTAATTTCATTTATATTCAAGTATCATGTTTGATTTCTAGAAATCGTGATGAACCCTAAACTTAAGATTTCAAATTAAATGATGCACTTTATGATTCTTTGATTTTGTTGAGGGTTAATGATCGCATGAGTGCGTAAACAATTGGCCAAGAGTTTTTGTCAAAAGAATCAATGAATCATGATAACCAAGTTCGTGTTCATACTGAAAATGAGAATCGAAAACGATGCTAGAGTGTTTCCAGCTTGTTGTTTCTTGATCATGTGAGCTCCAACGGCATGTAAGGAAGCTATGTGAGTGGTCTGCACCCTTGATCAAGTCAATCGTATACACAAGTCCACCGCATGCTTGAAATAGAAACTCGAATTCGGGTTAAGCATGTTACAGTGTTGTTGTTCTTGATTCAATCACCTCTATGATGTATATGGATCGTGTTTGGATGATCAAAACTCAAAGGAATCAAACCTAGCCATGAATTCGTGTCTTAAGGCAGTTTTGGTTAAGAAAATGACATGAAATGTGATTCTGAGTTCTAGCTTGCCCTGTGTTAATTTTAATGTTTAAACAGATTCCATATGGATATTATGATATGTTAGACACCAAAGAACATCATAGCTCTTGCTAAATTTGAAAATTGCAATGTTTGGCAAATTGAGCTATGATACTTGAATTTGAAGAAAGTGGAAAGAAAGCATGTATTTGTGAAGCTTTGGTGTGCATTAAATGGCAAGAAAGACATCCATTTATAGGCAAACAAGTTCTGAAAATGTTAGGCAAGGTTTGGCCATTGGTAATTTTGACTTGCCTTAGAGGGCAAGGTAGTCATTTTGGCATTAAATGCAAAAGGAACCTTCCTTTTAACCATGGTTAAAAATTCAACTTGATCCAATCCTATCATAATTACATCCAACTGATTTTTATCACTTATCCTCTCTTGGCAAGGTGGCAAAGGTTCTAGAAGAGAAAATGCAAAATGACCTATAATTTTGATGTTTTGACTTTGAAAATCAAGTGTCATGGAGCCTTATGTTTCAATTTCAAAAGTATAGCTAGACTCCATGGATTTGAGAGTTCTTGGACATTTTGGAAATATTTTTCCATGATCTACAACTTTCATGTTTTGAGGTTTTTCAAATTCCAATTGAACTAGGTGAAAAATGGCTTGAAGTTTGAAAAATGAGAAATTTCAACACTTAGAAAAATTTCTAAGTATAGAATTTTGACTTTTATTGACTTTTCCAAATTCTTTGATTTTTATGATCATGATGGATCATTTGAAGTATTTTGATGATGGAAAAGTTTTGTTTTGAAAATTTTGACCAAAAGTCAAAGTTTGACTTTCAAGATGAAATTTCATCGATGATCTAGAAATCGATCGATGAATTTTGTGAACTCTCGTGATGTTTTGAATCCGTAAATTAGGTCAACATGTTGTATTGAAGATATTAAGATCAATATCCAAGCAAAAAGTCATTCATTGATCGAAATCATGATTGCTTATCCTCGATGAAAACCCTAATTGGTCGATCCTCGATAGATCGTGAGGAAAAATTTGATATCCAAGACCAGAGGTTGATGATTGATCAAGATAGATCAATTGAGGTGAGTGAAACTCAAACCCTAATTGATTACCTTTGAATCGATGAAAATTTGATGAAACCCTAATTTTGACTCGTAGAAGCTACACCCGATTAATTTGCTCGAATCGTTAGTGATGCAATGATGTATGTAAGGTGGTATATTAGGTCAAAACTCAATCCTATCTTCTGCTTGTTATTCAGAAATTTTGACCTATAAATAGAGGTCATGTTGGTTATTTGAAACTACACCAAAGTTATGCCAAAACAAGCTTTCTATTTCTTTCTTAAAATTCAAGTAACATAGTTCAATTTGAGAATTCTTGCATTTTTCAAAACTTGTGAAAAACATGAGATTGGTGTCTAACATGTCATAAACATCATATGTAATTGGTTTGTAACTTAAAATCAACATAATAAAAGCTAAAACCGTAATTGCATTTCATGTTTCCAAACTTGCCAAACCGCCTATACCTTCAATTTGATGTTGGCTTGAGTAAGATGTGTTTTATCATTCAAACATCATCAACATACTCCATATGGATGATGCACTATTAACTTTGACCAGAACACCTCTAACATTGAATTCGAGTTTCACCTTGAAGCATATGTAGGTGGACTTGCTTGAATGATTCAGAAAATTCATGGTGAGTGCACCATCCTCACACGATCCTCAAGTCCACGGTGCTATAGGAATCATCAAAACAATTCGAAACACTCCATTGAAGATTTCGATCTCAGCCCAAGAGGTATATAACTCAACTTCGAACTCCTTGATTTCTTGCCCGCTTCAAAAGTTTGGTCATTTTGTTTCGCACCATCACCGATCATTAATCCTCAACCAATTGCTTAATTCCATAACCATACACGATTTCAATTTGATTTTAAAGAATTAGGGTTCTTCGTGTTTTCCGGGAATTTAATCATGTTAAGTTAAAATAAATGAAATTAAACCACATCATCATGTTCCCGGTTCAATTTCGATCAAGTTTGATGTTTACATCGGCAATTTCATTGAGAAACAAGGAATCCATGGTCGATGAAGGATTGAGGAAGAAGAAGATGAGTACGCGATTTTTTCAAATTCAAATATCCAGCTTTGTAATATAATTAAATGGTTTGAACTCAATACACGGATGTATTGCGCTTCAATGGGTTGCCGCTCACTTAAGTCATTCTTGCCACGCTTGCCCAATGGTCCCTGTTCGAGTAGCCTGGGACCATTTTTGCCAAACTTTTTCACTTTTACTTCATATTTTTTAAACTTTGACTCTTTCAAAACCCAATCAAAACTCCCTTATTTTGAGGTAATTTTTGTACACTTATCAATTAACATATCTATTTTATGATAGTGTCAAAAAATTCGTAAAAACTTTCATCCGATTATACTTTTATCGAGCGAAAACTATACATTTGAGTATCGTTTCAAAGCACTTTCAAGATCTTTTTCAAAACTTTTCATTAAATTATCTTTTTTTCCATGATCGATCCGATTTGACGATAAAACCGAATTCATTTTTTCTCGAATTTCTTAATCGATCACACTGTAAGTCCCAAAATTTTTATGTACATAATTATTTCCTTGTACATGTCCAATTCTTTTATGTACACATCTATTTTATCAGAGATAATATTTAACATCTTTGTAAATACTCAATATAGACAACTTCGTCCGCTTGTTTTCATTTCACTTGTATATATACCATTATATTAAAGAGATATTCCCGGTGAAACTGCTTAACCAATGGCCTCATTGTAAGTCTAATCCTCCCATGTACATCCACATCCTCCCGTACATATTATTTTGTACATATTTACTTCTTGTACACAGCTCAAACTTGTAAATAATCGTTACGCTGCTTTAAACGCTCGCTTTACACACATTTGTTTATATTTCCTTCATAAACTCTTGTAAATAAACTTATATGCATTGTTTATATTTCTTCATAAACCCTATGAATAACATATACTTGTTCATAGTCGTCTAGTTATAACATAACAACTAGTTCAACTACCAGGCTCCCCACAGTTTCTTCGGGCTTTGTACAAGGTAACTCATTTCATTCTGAATTTTTTATATAAGAAAACCATTTCATCGAAGTTTAGTCGCTAGGTTTCATATACACAACACCCATGAGTCAACCTTCTGCTCGCTCAGCACTTTGAGTTTAGTTTTCGGCATCATACAGAGACCAGAGCTCATCAGCCTATTGCTTCAACACAAAGATCATCACCAGATAGAACCGAGAGTATAATTTCCCTGAAATTGCCTTAATCCTAAAGGATGGTTTCCCTGAAACTTTAAACAAAAACCATACCATACCCTCTTTCCCTCCTGAGAGACTCGAACCCTCGCTTACATGACCACGGCTTAAAAGCATCCCTTAATCCAATCAATTTTCCCAGAGATTTAGACGCCATCTCTATGAAGAGATTCATTCATCACATCACACAATTAAAACATTTCAAACTCTTTCAACAAAAACATCTCTTAATCGTAAGTGGTAACGCCAGACACAGCAAAACACCCAATGCTTACAATTAAAGGATTCATCATTAAACATCTTTCATCTTAATGGTATCGTTAGACTCAGCAAAACACCCATAACTTACGACTTAAATATTTTTAATCAATCAACCAAAATGTATGTGATGAAATAGATTAGTTACATTTTTCATTAAGATGACATTTGTCTCGTCTTCATCAACATCCCATTGCTTCACTAGCATAAGTGAACCACGATTGCTCGACTCAACATCCCTTGAGAGCAGTCTCATCCCCGCCGAGCAATTTTTCTCAAACCAAACAACCATACTCCTTTAGATCCGAGAATGCTCGATTCTCATTGGGATATGTATGCAGATCCAATGATCTTACATAATACAATTCAGATCCCCATAATCTATCCTTCTAAAACCCAAAGGAGAAACTTTCCCAATCATAAATAAAAACACAAACATATCAAACATATTCATATAAAGTTAGATAATATATATTTAGGTGCTCCATCTATTCCTTTATATAACAAACCCTTACCGAATCTCCCACGCTACGACGTTAGTTTACGCTTGTCGTAATGCATATCATATCAATCGAGGTATCAGTCTTTTCATAATCATTTTCTTGTTGAATAATAAAGCTTGATGTCATGGCATCTTTATAAACAAATCAAAAGAGTAAATCGCTTCGAGCCGCAGGATCCCAATTCGATTCGATTCCTCGCCTCTTTTAACGCGAACATAAACGATTTACTTTTTTGATTTGTTTATAAAGATGTCGCGAGCATCAAGCTTTATTGTTTCCAAGACAAGAAAATGAGATGAAAAGGGGAACGCAATACCCTCATATATATATGCATTACTAGCGAACTAGACGCAATGCATTGGGAGATTCCGCAAATGGGTTTGTTATATAAAGGAATAGATGTGGCACCCTAAATATATATAGTTATCTATAGATTTATATATGAATAGTTTGATATGTTTGTGTGTTTTAATTTGCTATTTCTATTTTTGGAAAAGTTTTCCTTTGATTTTAAGAAAGGTAGATTTTGTGGGATCCTAGGTTTTGTTATAGGTGTTCGCAAAGATCATCGATCCTCCAGATACATATCCCTTTAATGGGAATCGAGCATTTGTAGCTCTGATCTAAAGGGAGTTATGATTTTGTTTGGTTTGAGGGAGAAAGAAGTATGCTCGCCAAGGATGAGACCTGTGCCTACATATTCTCAAAGGATGTTGATAAAGTCGAGTAATCGTAGTTCCACTTATGCTAGTGGAAGAAACAGATGTTATTAAGAGACAAAGACTAATGTCATCTTAATGAAAATGTATTTAATCTATTTCATCACATACATTTTGAAAGGTTGATTGATTGAATCTTTCATCGTAGTTATAGGTTTTTTGCTTGAGTGTACAAGCGCCACCACTTACGGAGATAAGAAAGATGTTTGAAAGATGATTGAATCTTTTAATTGTAAGCATTGGTGTTTACAAGCCGCTACCACTTATGATTAAAAGATGTTTTTGTTTGAAAAAGTTTGATTTAAAAGTTTGATTGTATGTGATGTGATAGATGAGATACTTCTTCCATAAAGATGATAAATGTCTAAATCTCGAGGAGAAGTTGATTAGATTAGGGGGATGCTTTTAAGAAGCTCGTGGGTCCTTGTATTGTAAGCCCAAGAGGAGGAATTTTGAGGGTCATCGAGGGTCCTTGTATGAAGCTCAAGAGTAAGCTATAGGGTATGGCTGGCTTTAAGAGTGGTTTCACCAGAAACCATCCTCTTAGGATTTCAAGAGTGATTTCACCGGAAATCATACTCGTGGTTCTATCCTAGCGTGGTGATTCTTTGTATTGGTAGCCCAACAGAGGTCGTTAAGAGATTTCCGTGTCTCTTTCTTGTTTGATGCCCAAGAGAAGGCTAAACTCAACGAGGAGTTCTTTGAACGAAGCCCAAGAGGAGGCTAACTCAAAGGGAGTTGTTGTCTTATATGAAGCCTATGAGGCTAAACTCAAGAATGAGTTTTCTTATATGAAGCCTAAGAGGAGGCTAACTCAATAAATGAGTTATCTTGTACAAAGCCCAAGAGGAGGCTAAAAGGGAACCTAGTTGTTAGGCTAATTGTTATGTTATAACCGAACGGTTATATGAACAAGTGTGTGATGTGTATTCATGGAGTTTATGAAGGAAATATATAGACAAGTGTATAAAACGAGCAATTAAAGCAAGTGTAACTTGAATATATACCAGTTTTGAATGTGTACAAGGAAATAAATATGTACACGAAAGGGTTGTTATGTACAAGGAAATGAATATGTACATAGGGTTGGACTTACATCGTGAGGGAGGCCTGTTGGTTTTAAGATCATTTTCACCGGAATAATGCTTTCTTAATACCAATGGAATCGTATAAACAATGGATGAAAACAAACGAAAGAAGTTTGTTTATGCTTGAATATTTACAAGGATGTTCGAATGTGTACAAGGAAATGAATATGTACACGAAGGGTTGATTATGTACAAGGAAATGAATATGTAGGAGGGTGGGACTTACACCGTGAGGGAGGCCCGTGATCAATTAAGAAATTCAAGGAGAAACCTGGTTTGATTTATCTTTAAGTCTAATCGATCATGGAAAAAGGTGTGTAAGTTTATTGAAAGATTTTTTTGAAAAGGTTTTGAAAATGATTTTGAAAAGTGAAGGATATTCACAAGAAGTTTTGAAAAGATTTTAAGTTTGAAAGTTGAAAGAAAACATTTTTGTAAGTATTAAAATACTTAAATGTCTCATTTTTAACTTAATAAAATATAATCAAAAGAAAATATTTTTGGATTTTTTGACATAATCATAAAATAGGTATATTAAATGACAAGTGTGCAAAAATCATCTCAAAATGAGAAGTTTTGATTGGTTGTTGAAAATGTTGAAGTTTGTTGAAAACTAGAGAAAATTAGTGATAAAAGAAGGTTTTGCTCCTAAGGAGGTTTGAATCCAGGACCCTTGGCTTAGAAGTGAAAATTTTTACCATCGAGCCATGTGCTTGACTTGTCATTTACACGCCTTCATTTGATTATATTTAAAACAAGTTTTGAAAATGTTTAAAAATAGTGAAAATGGAAGGAAAAGTGAAAGATGGTTCCAGGGGATTCAACTCGGACCATAGGCAAGGCAAAGGACTAAGAGTTGGCAAATCATGGGCGGTAATACATCCGTGAATAAAACACTAACTATTAAATATATTTTAAAACGAGAATTTGAATTTTCCAAAATCGAAAAACGCAAGAACCCCATCTTCTTCTTCCTCAAGCTTTGATTTTGTAACTTCTTCATTTCTCAATGAAATTGAAAGATGTAAACATCAAAGTTGCTCGCTTTAATCCTGTGAACACGATGGTGATGATTAATTTCATTTATTTTCTTAAAACTATTAATTTTCGCAAGAACACGAAGAACCCTAGTTCTAATAATTGATCATGAAATCGTATGGATATGGAATTAAGCAATTGATCGAGGGTTAATGATCTGATAGTAGAAACAAATGGCCAAGCCATTTTTGAACCGAAGTTAGAAATTAATGAGTTCAAAGTTCAAGCTCTTACCTCTTCAAGTTGAATTTTGATTCTTCAAGGAGGTGTTACGAGTCGATTTGATGATTGATACAGACCACCGGCCTTATGGAGTGTATGAATGCCTAACTTGGATTGAAATGGCCTGGATCACCGACCAAGTCCAACCGCAGCTCGAGTAAGTTGAGTATGAAGATGATGATTCCGAGTTTACGTAAATGGAAAGATGGTTTGGGTCACTTCTATAAGATGTATGAAGGTGTTTGAATGATTGGAAAGTGAAGAGCACGAGTGAAATGGTAATTTGAAGTTTTGGCTCAAAATTGCAATTTATGGAGTTTGTATAGAAAATTGTTTCGAGCTTGTTTTCTGGTGATTTTAAGTTTTAAACAACTTCTAAATGATGTTTAGAACATGTTAGAAACTTGAGTTTGCTCGATTTTGCAAGGTTCAAGATTGCAAAATTCTCTCTCGAACTTTGAAACTTGGAATTTAAGAAAGAAAGAAGGAAAGCTTGTATTATGATAGCTTTGGTGTAGTTTCAAGATGAAGAAATGACCTCTATTTATAGGCCAATAAACCAATGACAAGGCAAGGTTATCATTGAGAGAGCTTTAACTTGCTTATGGTAAGAAGGAATCTTTTGCATTTAATGCAAAAGTTACTTTCTAACCATGGTTAAAAAATTTCTTTGATTCAATCCTCTTCTTCAATCATGTCTAACTGATATTTATCAGTTATAATCTATCCAAAGTTGATGACAAGGCTTCTAGAAGAGAGATTTGTGAAAAATGACTTATAATTTTGATACATGATCTTAAAATTCCATGGTTTTGGAGCTCTATGTTTCAAAATCAAAAGCCTAGCTAGACAAATTGTTTTGGCAAGTTCTTGGACGTTTTGGAAAGCTTGTAATAAGACCTACAACTTTCATGTTTTGAGTTTTTCCTGAATCCAAATGGATCTAGGTGAAAAATGGTCATGAAAGTAAGGAAAAACCATGTTTCTTAACACTTGAAAATTTTTCTATGTTAGAAAAATTCAAATCTTGACTTGTTGTTGACTTTTTCACATTTCTTGATTTTTTATGATCATGATGGATTATTTGAAATGATTTTATGATTGAAAAGTTTGGATTCGAAAAAGTTGACCAAAAGTCAAAGTTTGACTTTTTGAAAGTATGAATTTTCATCGATGGTTCAGAATTTGTCTGATGAAGAAACATGGATTTTTGTAATGTTTTGAACCAAGAAATTAGGTCAAGATGTTGCATTGAGGATGTTAAGATCAATCTTCAAGCAAATAGGTCATTCATTGAGCAGAAAGTCAATGATTCACTATCTTTGATCAAAACCCCGATTGGTCGATTCAAGGTATCATGAGAAAAGTTGAGAATCAAGATCAAATGTTGATGATTGATTAAGATAGATCAATTGAGGTGAGTGGAAACTCAAACCCTAATTGATCATATCTTGAACAGATGAAATTTTGAAGAAACCCTAACTTTGACTTCTAGAAGCCACGCACGATCTATTCTGTTCTGAAATTGTTAGTGATGCAAGAATGCAAATGTAAGATGGTATCTTAGGTCAAAATTGGAGTATGACACATTGATGTCAATATAAAATTCACACCTCATTCCTTAATATAATTTCACGCTTTCATGATCTATCTCCTTTTAGCTCTTCACCCGAACCGCTTTCCACGCGCTAACCCTCGACAGCACTGCTGTGGACAACCTAAATAAATCGATTATTAAATAATTACGATTTTAATTATTAATTTAATTAGGAATGTAATATTTAATATTTTGGATTATTGGAAGTCAATTGAATTAAATGGAAGTGGGTTTATTGGTGGCGTGATGAATAAAGTTAGGTGTGAGGAGTAAAAGGCTCTACTCACATTAATTATGTTATTTTATTATGTTAGAATAATAAAAGAAATAAAAGAAGGAAAAGAGGAAAAAGGATATTTTTGGAGAAAACTCATTGTACGTGGAATTGAGAAGAGGAGAAAAGGAGGAAGAAGACCTAAGGTGTTTGAATTCAAGAACCCACAAGGTGGGTGATTTCATTGATTATTGCTTATTATAGATTTTGATTTTGATAATATAGATCAAAGTATGATAGGAAACCCTAGTTGGAATTTCTAGGTTTCCATGGATGTATACTTAATTGTGTCGATTGGTCGATTGTGTCCGATTGTCGTAATATGTATGGAAAATAATTAGAGTGTCGAGATGAAAATAAATGATGGAAATATGTTTGATGTGATAATGATGCAAATTGATGTGTTTTAGTGTTTCCCATATTAGAATTCGTATGGGTAAGTTTGAGGTTGATTGAAATGGAAGAATGTGCAAAAGTGCCGAAATGGCTTTTTAACGGGGAACCGGTTCCCTGGGAGGAACCGGTTCCACATTGAAAATTTAGAAAATCGAAACTCGTGAACCGGTTCGTATGGGTAGGAACCGGTTCCATACAATTTTCCAAAGAACGTGAAAATTTAATCTCGTGAACCGGCCTCGATGTGTAGGAACCGGTTCGCTTTATTTTTTTGAAAATGTCAAACTTTGAAAATTCATAACTTTCAAACCGTAAGTCCGCTTTTGAGCGCCGTTGACGTTATTTCCTAAATTTAATTTCTATTTTATGAAATGAAAATATTTTCCAAAACTTGAAATTATTTTGAAAATGAGCCAAATTCGAGATAGGTGACTTTTGACCGACGATATTGATGTGTATGTAGTGTAGATCCCGTGGTGATGGATGTATTGGTATTGTGTGGATGAAAACATGTTTATGTTGTTAATGTTGGTGCGCATGATAGTTGAGATATCATGTTTTTGGTTTTGATTCGGTTTATGATAATTGGTGTATTCATGATTGTATTGATATCATGTGTTTTGATGATGGTATATGCCTGATAGTTGTTGATCTCAGTTGTTGTTGTTGTGGTATTTATCGTGATAGTCTTACCAAATGAAGGGTAAGTGTTTGGCATATTATGCTAGCAATGATTTATTTCATGATAGTTGATGATATCATGTTGTGGTTGATGATGGTTTATGTTGTCCATGTGGTTATAACTCGTGTTGATTGGTTGCATGTTTATGCCGATGTTAGATGTATGCATGATTGGTTGATATATCATGTTGGTTGTTGTGATTCGCTTATGTTAGAAGAATGTATACATAGACCGATTAATGTTGCATGCTATTGATGTGCGCATATGCATTATTTTGGTGAAGTTAATTCCCATTGTGCGGAATTTGACTTGATTCCGATAACCGATACCCGAGTGAGGATGGGTGGTTAGCCGGATTCGTGTCCGAGTGGTTATGGACGAATCGATGGTACCGTATCCATTGATGATGGATCGTTGGGTGACTTGGTCACGTGTTGGTACCACATGCATTGAGTCTCCATTTTGATTGTATGGAATAGTAACATGTTAGGATGTCTTCCGTTGTTACTATTCTCCGATTAATGATTGTTGTGCATGATGATTATATGGTTGTAATTGTGTATTGAACTGGAATTATGTTGAAATGGGTGGATTAATATGCTTGAAATATATTGTTAATTGAGAAGTTTATAATATGCTTTAATTATGAGAAGTCTCACCCTTACTTTACAATTTCGATTAAAGTTAGCAAATGAGGAGTTTTCGAGGATGGCTCTAGAGCTTATCATATAAGTCCGCGTGTCGTGTCATGCTCGATTAGATTGTAACAATCGGGAACGTTAGTTGAGGAATTAGATAGTTGATTAGTTGTTTTCTTTAATTTTGTTGGGAATAATGATGATTGGATTATTCTGCTTGGTTATGATAAGTCGTAAGACATGGTCTTAATTTGACTAAACTATCTAAGATTGATCCTCAGTAGCATGGCTACTGTTTGAATGAAGTTTTATTTTATCTTTAATTGTGACATCCTCGTTATACCGTGTTAACTCGATTAAAGTGAATTAGATATTAAATTAATTGATATATTCGGTATTTAGATGGGTGTTACAATGCCACCGCTTGACAACCACAACCTCCATTGTTCCCTTTTTCAATATGACACAATGACTCTCTCTCTCTCTCTCTCTCTTCAATATGACACAATGACCTCTCTCTCCCTCCCTCTCTCTCTGAAACAAAAGGGAAAAGCAAAACCATAAAAATAAAAATAAAAATTTAAGGTTAGTTACTCAGTTTTTTATTAGGAGTCAAATTTTTATAATTTTCCTTGAGCCTTTAAAAGTAAGGACCATCCTCGGATACATGAATTCTCTCACTTATATAGTTCTCAACCTCGATTTTTTCAAACAATGTGAGACTTAAACAACTCACATTTGCTTCTCAATAAATTGAACATCACCACCGCTAAAATATGTTGTGATTATCGATTGGCATCAAGCAACTTGATTTCCAAAAATCTTTTAAATTTCAAAACTAGTGAAATCGCCACCTAATTTTATTTATTCCAAAAGGAAAGGGAAAATATAGATAAAACCCCAAACAACGGATAAGACGGTTCACGACCAAAAATTAGAATCGGAGTTTGCTATGGGGAAGGTATTAGCACTTACATCCATCGTACTCGATGGGACCCGCTTAATTCTAAGTGCGTGTGTATATTCGCTAATCTCTAAGTTATAAAAGAAAAAGAAAAGAAACGGAAGTTATTTATTATTATTTTGAGTTTGGCACGTTTCGTAACTGTGCCTACATATTCCCTCAGTGCAATGGGAAAGTCAAAACTCGTAGTTCCTCTTAAAAAGGTTTGAATTGGTTGTATTGATTTTATCCGAAAAATCGTGCTTAGATGTTTCAAATGCTTTGAACTAGGACTTGTTTTGTTTGTTTGAAAAGCTTAAGTCCTCGCTCGTATTTGAAACGACTATTGCACCCTCTTTATCCGAAAAGAGTTTTTATGATCGCATATGAGCGATAAAAGAGTTTGAGTGAGTCGAGTTATTTTCGTGGGAGACAAGTATCGACCATAAGTGTTCAACGGCTAATGCCCCAATTACTTGGATGAGTGGACGTAAACATCTCGAATCATCTTTTCTACCCAAAGCTTTGTTTAAGAAAAGGTGAGGTGAAACATGGTTCACATTGATTAATTCGATAGACACCAAACATACGGTCGAGGGTCGACATCGACCGACTACCATATGTCTGGGAGGAGGGAGAATTAGAGTATTTATGAAATTATTTTGAAAAGAAACTCGACGTTGGATCGAGGTTTAGAACTTTAAATTGTGAAAGCATTTTGATGCGCGGAGAGAAAATGGAAGCGGTTATGATTAATCAAGTATATGGACTTAATTAACCTCGTGAGGATAGTGCTCCTATCCCTAACCATGAGACCGTGCATGGTAATTGGTGTAAACCAATGTTATTTTTTGTTATGATTGATTAAAGCAACAAGGGCTTTAACTATCTCGTGAGGATGGCCATGCCCATCCCCAACCATGAGACCTTTAAGAAATCGCATATGAGCCAATCAGATGAAATCGAATTGATTTTAATTTTCATTGTGTGCACAAAGGTACATTGGTGAATAAATACGAACGAGTAAATAAATGTATAAAATACCATACAATACATCGGAATTTAAATAATTATTAGAGATTTTTTCTGCTTGATGAAAATCGGCTAATAGTTTAATCGATAAATCATCAAACAAAACTATCGATCTAATAATTATTTAGTACATCGCAACAAAAATATTATTTACGACAAAATAAATTAATGGAAATAGATAAAAATCGTAAATAGCCCTGTATTGCCGTGATTCGGACGGAGTGGAAAGAAAACCATCCGATTTTTACGGTCCAAACACCTCCACGCACTAATGAAACGAATGCCACAGCCCCGATCCGAAATATCCGACGGTTCCAAAAATAATAGATATTACACCACATATGTACATTATTTAATATTAACATTTTTTTTTTGTTAAAAAGGAATTTGTTTAGAATAAAATGAAAATAAAATAAAACAAATAGATTTTTCTTATAATAATAAGGTGGTGACACTTGTCACCACCGATTTAATAAAAAGGAAAAATAATTTGTTTATATATTATTTTTAAATTTAAGAAAAGAAAAAGGAAATTGAAACGTGAACTTCTCAAATGGGCAAAACCCGTAGAAATTTTGGGTGATATTCCCTATTCAATCATCTTAAACCCGATAAGGAGAAAGAGCAAATTTCGAACGCTCAAGGTGGAAGAGGATTCAATACCGTAGAACCCCAAAAATTTGCCCTACACGGGAAGTCATGTCATAAAAGAAAGTGGATAACATATCTTGACTACGGAGCCAAGAAAACACTTGAAGAGAAGACTTGCTAAGCATCAACTAATGCTTTAACACAACAAAGGCCTAATGAGAAATAATTAGAGATTTCAACAACACTGGGATAACCGTAACCAAATGAGTTTGACAACAATTTTAATGAAAATGCTATGAGAATAGAAACGAAATTTCAAGCTTAAAAGAAAACAATATATTAAGAATTTGACATGATTGGGAACTTAACAAAGAGTTCCCCGATAATTAAGGAATACCCGAGACCTTAAACAAACTTATGAATTGACATGATTGGGAACTTAACAAAGAGTTCCCCGATAATTAAGGAATACCGAGACCTTAAACAAACTTGAGAAATGACATGATCGAGAACTTAACAAAGAGTTCCCCGATTGTTGATTGAGAACTTAACAAAGAGTTCTCGATTGGCATGATTGAGAACTTAACAAAGAGTTCTCGATTGACATGATTGAGAACTTAACAAAGAGTTCTCGATTGTTGATTGAGAACTTAACAAAGAGTTCCCGATGATTAAGGAATACTGCACCTTAACAAAGATATATGGCGGAACAATATCGGAATTGTTGGTGCACGAAAGTGCGAGGAGCCATGGTATGCCAATGTCTTTGACCGTAACTCTCGAGTTACCAGCAGTAACAAAATCGAGCGCACCGAGAGCACAACTCCGGGATAAACAAAACAATATCCAGACATCGGTGTGATATAGATGTTTATGGAGTCAGAAATCTTGTTTCCGACATTTCACCGACGAGAGATCTTACCGAACATGTACGGACATGTTGAACAACTTCGAGTTGACAAGATCTTCAACTTGTATGCAGATAGCTTTACCGAATAGAAGAATCGATTCACCGGATCTAAAAACTTCTAGGTAATGAGCTTCAATTTGTCGACATTGTATGGACAATACGTGGGAGCAAGTGGATATATGGATCAACGTCGAGTTGGAGAAATATCTTGAGATTGAATAAACATTCCACCGTGGACATTTATTTGTTGAATAGTTGGTAACTTCATCGGGAAATAAACACACCGTAAGTTCATCGTAGTTTTCGAGAATGTCAGAGATGATATTGCGTAATCCACCGCCAATAAGATTTGCCGAGAAGATTCTTGTCCGAAAGAAATCTTGAAAATACCAAGACTAATGTTGTAGTAATCCTTTCAAGGAGACTCACTTGGGAGAAAGTTAAGTCACTGGGAAACTTCGTGAAGAAACCGGTGGAAAATTCACCGGGATTCCTTGATAATCTTGCCGACATTAGAGTCCGCTGAACAACTGCTTGTCTGGGAAGAAGTCTCGTTGAGAAACCATCGCTTGTTAAGATTTATATAAGTATACAAATGGTATCGGAGAAAAGGACGATTATGTCGTCCGAGAACTAATCCTTCCATTTTAATCCTTACGAGGATACTTAAAGTTTCATTGAAAACCCGCAAAACAAATAGTCAAGCTAATGCATGAGTATGATATGCATGATATGATTTTTTTAATGCAAATGGTACATGATTTCGACATCGCTGAGATAAGGAAGACATCACCGGGGAATCCAATTGAACGATCTTGTTGTCATAAGAGTTCACCGGGGAATCCAATTGAACGATCTTGTTGTCATAAGAGTTCACCGATGATCAATCGATTCTCCGGGAAGAGACTTCACCGAGAATCGACACTATTGTCGATCGATCTTTCAACCAAGCCGCTCGACTCATACTGGGAGAAGAACTAAGTTTCCATTTGAGAAATAGTCTTCGCTTGCACTTGACTTCATTCTCGAAAGATCCCGTCCCGACGGGGTTTATGCATGAATATATTGTATATGATATGTCCGAGTAACGCGACATGATTGATGCATGACTATGACTTATGTAATGATTTATGAATACATGTATGGATTATTAGATGTGCCAAATAAAATTTGACCTTGAATGAAAAATCGCCGACGAGAACCGATTTTAAGTTAAACCACTAGACGGAAACCGTGAACCGATTTTAACAACCGCATTTAAAACTAGTGAAAACATTCGACCACCGATCGAAACCGTGAAAACATCTTAACAACCGCATTTAAAACGGTGAAAATATTCTCACCACCGCATTTAAACCGTGAAATAATTTTAATCAACCGACGAAACCGGTGAAATGATTTTAATCAACCGTATTTAAACCGGTGAAAATATGTTAACCACCGATTTAAAACCGTGAAATGAAGTTAACCACCGCATTTAAAACCGTGAAATGATTTTAACAACTAGACGAAAAGTGGTGAAATGATTTTAATCAACCGATGGAAACCGTGAAATGATGTTAACCACCGACGGAACTAGTGAAACGTATCAAACAAAGTCGATTTTAATGGTACAGATGAAATGCATGATCGATACGCATGAAGATGCTTTGACCGTTTGATCGTTAAGACCAAGAAAGATTCTTGAAACAATTTTCCCATCAAAAGGAAGTGGTTAGCATGACTCGCCACTCAAATTGAACGCAATAATGCTGACACTGAGAGAAAAATTTCGAGCAATTGAAGATACATAACGAAATTGTTCAGATATAGCATTCATTGCCCACTGCTGATTATCTCAAGAGATTTGCTTGAGAAAATGTCGAAACAGCTTTTACGTAATCGACATGGATAACTTGCCCTCGAGTTTGTATTCTAATGCAGGATGCCCCGATTAGCAAACCTTTGAAAGATATTACCGTATCTCGATGTGACTCTGCATTAACTTAATCTTGAAGGATGGACTTCACCGTATATAGAAATAGCATGAAACAATGTGCTCCTTGAAGTACTTCAATGCGCCAAGGTGACTCCTTCGATTAACTACATTTGATAATTGGCTATGCAAACATAGGGAAGGTTTGCCGTGATGATCTCTAGAGAGACTCCTATGTCTCAAGTAATTGCTTCGCACCAACAAAGATATGAGCAACTAACTGATGGAACGAGAGTCAAGGCTTCAACATCTCAAGTAAATGTCTCGATTGATTGAATCATGAAACGACGGTTGTCCTGTGTTAACTGTTTTCGAGAAAGACCAAATCACCGCCGATTGCTCTTAAGGACTCGCCTCAGATTGGCGTAAATTGAGGAGTCAATTTCGATTTGATTGCCCCAAATTAATGTAATCTTGAGAAAACAACTTGTGATATGCTCAAAGGAGTCCTTAGACGCCCGCCTCGATACAAATAATCGCTAAATTAGCGTAATAATCGAGTTTCTTCTTTGACAAAGTTAAACTCTTCATCGATGTTCATTATGAGAACTTCTTCAATGTCAAACAATTATTTTACATGTGTAAGAATGTTTATCAGGACAATTATAATGCAACATTTATGCCTTGAAGTTTTGTATGAAAACATGACTCTTTTTTTAGCAAAACACTTTTAGAGTGCAACGTTGAAAACTTTTTTTGAAAGATAAGACGAGCATATGATACCAACACGTATACTTAGCACACACTATAGGAGTCGTAAACGCGATCTCTTCGTTGTATGCTCTTGAATTAACCCATGCTTCAATTAGGACTTTGAGGGTTGTAACGTGGTCTCGTTCACGGTTTTTAGAAAAAGATTTTTAGGCTCAAAATATTTGTGCCCCGCCATTCTCCATGATGTTCTTCAATCCTAAGTTCAACTATCTCGATACGAGCACTCATCTCGAGAGAGTTATGATGGTCGAGGAACCAATACGCTTTTTGGACACGACGGCCACTTATGATGTCTTTGGTGTTTAATCACACAACTTGTTCTTTGTTGAAATGCATTCCTAAATTTGTTCGACTTTTGCCTAAGCGACTTATTACTAAGTTTCGACTTAGCGGCTTTTTGTCTTTTTCTATTCATTTTTGAACAAGTCGTGGATCTATACACAACCTTTGATTTGTTGAGTGATGGTGATCCTGAGTCCCGTCACCTTCCAGGTATCAGGTACACACTATTGATAGATGGAGGTTCGTGGTTTTGACTCAACCTTTTCAAGGATAGCCATTGTTGTATCCTTTGATGCACACTCTTGATGAGTTCTCCGCCCGATCAACACTAAAAAAATGAGGGTTTTTCCTCAATGTAAAAGAAACTCCTACTTAAGGCTCAAGGGTTAACGAGGATCTATCCCTTATAACTCCTGTTTAGGATTTGAAACAAGGCCTGTACATCGTCAGCAAGGTTTTTACTCGAAAGCATACGACTAGAGACCTGGTGTTTTTCAATTATCGTCATCCTCCCTCCAATCTTTGCCTAGGCGAAACGATTGGTAACGTTGGTATCAAAATGCTCGCAAATCATTTAAAGAGTGATAACGAATGGATTGAGTGACAACGAATGGATTACTTCAAGACAAACATACTCATTGCATTAAGATAAAAACAAACAAGTTTCTACATGCAAACAAAGTTTAAACAACTAAACAAGATACACATGAAAATGCAGTAAAGAAATAAAAGATTGTCATTGTTGAGGAGACTTGAGCTCTGTTCTGACTTGTTGATTCAGGTGAAATTAGTAGGCTTGACGTTCACTTGAGTACGGGGTTTCCATTCACAAACAGATTCCCTCCTTGAAGAGTCAAATACTTTTGGTCAATCAGTTGTTGAACTTTGGCTTTGTAAGGATTACAATCCTCTGCTGAGTGTCCTACCGCATCAAAGATGGTATCCACAACGCATTATGATCATATCGTATGGAATGACTTTGGTGGCTTAATGAACTTGGGAACCACCAACCAGCTTTGAACCAGATATGGCGTAAGTTGACCGAGGTCACCGAATTGATCAAGAGGAGCATTCCTTCTTTCCAAATTATTTCAAGGTACGTGATTCCGATGTTGACTTTGATATCCACGGCCGACCTTGTTTCTTTGTATGAGGAGTGCCCATAGTTGTTGGTGCCGTGGACCGATAAGCATCGGGTCGATACGAATAATGCCATATACGGAGGTCGACCATAAGGTATGGAGGTGGCGCCAGGAGCTTCCCAAATTGCATTGGTTTCATAATCCTTCTTCCATTCGAGAACCATCAAGAATTCTTCCTCATCACTTGGCTACCGAGGCATCTTGAGTTTCCCACTTTTCGCACCGCCTCAATGCGCTTTCCCACCATCACTAAGTCGAGAAACTTGAAGATGTACAACCTATCATTCTTTCAAGTATGAATTAGGTAAGGTATTCAAAACAAGTCAACCAACTCCCTATCAAGCATTGGTGGTTTAACTCGGCAGCTAACTCTCTCCATCTTCGAGCATACCTTGAACGACTCGTTAATATTCGTGAGAAAGATTTTGTAATTGAATACGGGTCGAGCCATGGAAAGGTTGAACTCAGATTGTTTCGTGAACGAGGAAGATAAATCTTTCCAATTGTGAACATCCTTTTCTCCAATCACATATACCAATCCGTAGATGCCCCACTAAGACCTGCCTTGAAAGCAATGGATGAGAAACTTTTCATCATGAGCATATGCGACATCTTGTGAACAAACATCTTCAAATGAGTCTCTAGACAACTAACACCTTTGTACTTCTCAAGTTTGGCATTTTAAACTTTGGTGGAATCACGACGTCGACACTAAACAAAGGTCAACAAAGATCCGCACTAATAGTATCGCTTCCATTCAATACCCTCAATTGTTTCTTCGCATCAAGACATTCGTCTGCTTCAGATTCTGAGGAGCTCGTGTTGACCATTAAATTGCTCCTTGAGGATTTTGCACGTAGTTGGCAAACCCGGGCTTTTCATACTGAGGACGTGGATACAACCTTCTTGAACAGCTTGATTGTCTTGGACCGTAGGGATTGCGTTAGATTGAACATCGAGCACCAATTGAGGTTGAATAGGATCATCCACATGCAGAGGAGAATCGTATATTGGATTATACATAATAAGAAATCTCGACGTGGAGTCTGTAGCAGATTGGGCATTGTCCTCCAAGGAGCTAGCATAGCTTCCAACATTTGATCCACCTTGTCCTTCACACCTTCTAGGTCCCTCTTATCACCACTTGATCATGTTCCAATTGGTCTATCGACTTGCCATGAGTGTAGGAAATCACTAACTTGCCAAGAACAAAAGGTGACATGAGCTTTGTAGTGGAGGAGAAAATGCATGCATGTTGATGAATGCAAATGCAATATTTTATTTCTATTTTTAAATGCAATGCAATGGCAATGCATGTAAGAATGTAATGTGATGCGATACATATTGATGTTATGCGAAATTACATGTAAAATTAAAATTGTGGGTTTAAATGGGACTATCATGGTTTCGACGCTCACCCAACAATTCCCTTGATGGCTCTTAGGGTTTTGATACAACAAACACAAATTCTCGTGCATCGCAAAAGATACTTGCAACGCTACAATACTTTTTCAAGAGAATTTGTTCGAGGAGAGTTACGACAACCGAATAGACAAAGGTGTCTAACGATCCAACAAACGTAACCCTCAATATCGATCTAAATGGGTGCTCAAAATCATTGATCCCAACTGGGTGTATCATTTTCACCGCAAATAAATTTGTGATTAGATGATATATCCAAGAACGCCTCATTTGAGCATTCTTAAAGCCTACATGTTAGGTTTTCCTTAAAGGTCAAAACTAGGGGAAAATCCTTCTAACAACACCATCGCAATGCAAAAATAACTTGCAATCCATGATAATGTCTTCGAAAGAACCTCCCTAGGTGTGGTCTTCGCACCAACTTACAAGACATTTGCCTAGCAAATCAATATTACGAACCACTCTAATTTATGTGTTCTATAGCCTTGGTAGTGGGCTTTTCCTATAGTCCCATCCATTATTCCCACACAACAATAATATATCAACAAGGTAATAATTAAAGTGATAGGAAATAAACGATCAAATAAAACACACAAATAGAGTGATAAAAGAAAGCGAAAATAAACACACATACGAAGAACCAAACTACTTGACACGCTTAGTCAATAATTCCCTGAAGTCGCTTAATCAAGCAACTCGATTTTCAAAATCTTTTAAATCTCGAAAACTAGTGAAATCGCCACCTAATTTTATTTATTCCAAAAGGAAAGGGAAAATATAGATAAAACCCCAAACAACGGATAAGACGGTTCACGACCAAAAATTGAATCGGAGTTTGCTATGGGGGAAGGTATTAGCACCTTACATCCATCGTACATGGGACCCGCTTAATTCTATGCGTGTGTATATTCGCTAATCTCTAAGTTATAAAAGAAAAGAAACGGAAGTTGTTTATTATTATTTTGAGTTTGGCACGCCGTAACTGCAGCCTACATATTCCTTGTGCAATGGGAAAGTCAAAACTCGTAGTTCCTCTAAAAAGGTTTGAATTGGTTGTATTGATTTTATCCGAAAAATCGTATGCTTAGATGTTTCAAATGCTTTGAACTAGGACTTGTTTTGTTTGTTTGAAAAGCTTAAGTCCTCGCTCAGTATTTGAAACGACTATGCACCTCTTTATCCGAAAAGAGTTTTTATGATCGCATACGAGCGATAAAAGAGTTTGAGTGAGTTGAGTTGTTTTCGGGAGACAAGTATCGACCATAGCTCAATCCGCTAACGCCCAATTACTTGGATGAGTGGACGTAAACATCCGAATCATCTTTTTCTACCCAAAGCTTTGTTTAAGAAAAGGTGAGGTGAAACATGGTTCACGCTGATTAATTCGATAGACACCAAACATACGGTCGAGGGTCGATATCGGACCGACTACCATATGTTTGGGAGGAGGGAGAATTAGAGTATTTATGAAATTATTTTGAAAAGAAACTCGACGCTGGATCGAGGTTTAGAACTTTAAATTGTGAAAGCATTCGATGCTGCGGTCGAGAGAAAATGGAAGCGGTTATGATTAATCAAGTATATGGACTTAATTAACCTCGTGAGGATAGTGCTCCTATCCCCAACCATGAGACCGGTGCATGGTAATTGGTGTAAACCAATGTTATTTTTGGTTATGATTGATTAAAGCAACAAGGGCTTTAACAATCTCGAGGATGGCCATGCCCATCCCCAACCATGAGACTTTTAAGAAATCCAGATATGAGCCAATCAGATGAAATCGAATTGATTTTAATTTTCATTGTGCATGTGTACATTGGTGAATAAATACCGAACGAGTAAATAAATGTATAAAATACCATACAATACATCGAATTTAAATAATTATTAGAGATGATTTTTCTATTTGATGAAAAATCGCTAATAGTTTAATCGATAAATCATCAAACAAAACTATCGATCTAATAATTATTTAGTACATCGCAACAAAAATATTATTTACGACAAAATAAATTAATGGAAATCGATAAAATTCGTAAATAAATTAGACCGTGATTCGATGGAGTGGAAAGAAACCATCCGATTTTGGTCGGTCCGAAACAACTCCACGCACTAATGAAACGAATGCCACGCCCGATCCAATATCCGACGGTTCCAAAAATAATAGATATTACACCACATATGTACATTATTTAATATTAACATTTGTTTTTTTGTTAAAAAGGAATTTGTTTAGGAATAAAAATGAAAATAAAAATAAAACAAATAGATTTTTCTTATAAAAAATAAGGTGGTGATTGTCACCACCAGATTTAATAAAAAAGGAAAAAAATAATTTGTTTATATATTATTTTTAAATTTAAGAAAAGAAAAAGGAAATTGAAACATGAACTTCTCAAATGGGCAAAAACCCAGAGAATCTCTTCCATCTCTCTCTCGCGTGGTGTTTCCTCTCCGAAACCCTCACTTCCTCTCGCCGGAACTCTCGCCGTTCACCTCTCTCTCTCTCACCGTCTCTCATCGGAACTCTCTCACGATCGTCCATGTCCTCTCTCGATCTCACTGTCGCGATTGTTCTCGTCTCTCTCTCACAGCGATTCGTGCCGCCATTCTCATCTCTCTCGATTGCTGTATGTTGGTTTCGATATGTTTGATTTTCGATTGTGGTTTGTGTTACGTGTGATGAAATTTGGGAAAAACAGTATGGGTTGGAAACCCTACCCTTCACACGCGAATCCGCTTTCTCGAACTTAATCCGTGAGACCGCTCAATTCTTCTTCTTCTTTCTCGATTTCTAATATAAATTGAAAACCAACTCAAGGCGTTGGTTAGGAAAATGATGATATGCCATGTGTTTGTTGTTGCTTATTACGCTTTTGTTAGGTTTGTTCTCAGATTTTTTTTTGTTGTGTTTAGGACTGTTTGGGTTTTTATGAGGATTGATACCGCACTTGTTTTCTGGTTTTGGTTTTTAATCTAGAATGATCTGTATTTGTTTTTTGGTTTTATCAAGATGAATAGATGCTCTCTCCTTGCCAAATCTCTTAGAGCGTATACTACTTGTCCTCTTTCTTTTTGAACTGCCCTCATGGAAATACACTTACTTTGCCTTTCCTTTCCTTCATGAAGTGTTGCTTTATTTTGTTTTCTATCCTCTTTCCAACCGAGAGTGTTGATTATATCTATTATTTTGGTTTTTTCAGAATTTCATCATCGTTGTTTTTTATTCTCTTTTCACCTTTGGTGAAAATATCACTTGAATTCACCTTTCTTCTTCTTCATGTCAGATGTTACTTGTAGGGTTATCTTACCTCTTCAGAATCGCTAAATTATGCCGATAACCATCCTTTTGCCTTTCTTGTTGCCTATGTTGATCGGATTATGCTCGGTGGAATTATTAGGTTGTTGATTATGCTTGCGCCCGGATTTTAAACTATGATGAATATCCCGAGTGAATTTTGTTTTTGAATCGAGTCGAATCACGATTTCCAAACAAAACCGCTTTTCCGCCGATGATTAATCTTTAAACAAGATTCTCGAGGCTTAGCTCAAAACCGATTCCGCTAACGCTTAATGATGAATCGACAAAAGAATAATTTTTGATAATTTCTCGTAATTCATTTATGCTTGCTAACTTGATTTTCCTTTCTTGTTTCATGTGACGTGGATGGTGGAGCGGTGACACGTAGAAAGTAAAGCAATGCAAAGAACAAAGACCAAGACGTGAAGATTTGAATACTGTAATAAACCGTAGGATTCGTAGGACTTAGAATTGTAGGACTTAGAATTCTTTTGTAACAAATTTGTAATTCCATGACATAAATGAATGAAAGTTTAAATTAAATTGCCAATGTCGATACAATAATTTAGGACTTAGAATCGAATTTATAATCTTGAACATTTGAATGCTATAAAAATCCGATAATTCTATCTTGTATTCCTTAAGTAGAATTCAAAATTTCCTTTGAACTCAAACTTGTGACCGCTTTGCTAATTTAAAGTGTAACAACAATTTTTGGCTTGAATCTTCGAATTTCCTTATGGCTTTACAACTTTGCAATTTTTGTAAATTGAGTTTGGGTGGACTTGCATCAATCACCTTCCTTGTACCTTGCAATTGATATAGGACTTAGATGTACAAAATAGCCTAAAACTCAAATACTTGCATAGATCAAAACCTTCAAACAAGCTTAAAAGAAGAAAATGGAATAATTGAAACCATAAATCATGAATTTCAAGAAACTCAACACCATGAATCTTGACAAATTATTCGCTTCAAGTCGTTGAATCAACTTGAACCGACATTTCAATTAATTTTGGTAGACACAAGAAAAGCATGAACGAACGCTCCAAGAAAGATTATGGTAAGAAGGGTAAATTTTGGGTGCATGTACCTCTAATACTTTTAATGTTGTTTTGATATAATCGAAAAGCTTGATTCAATCATCTTCAAGTATTAAATCAATATTCTTTGTCTTTACAAAAGGAATCTAGATTAGAAAAGTGTGACATGATAGATTTAACCAAACATGAGGAAGAAGACACTAAGTCGTTGTTGTTATGTGAGGCGATTTATTCTCCAAGTTGTTACTAAAAGAGCTCCCATAACTAGCAAGTGAGCTCAATTTTACGAACCTCTAATTCATTATCCACGTATTAATTAAAGCTTTTCAAGCACTTCTTCCATAACTCACACACTTCAACTTCATTTTAGAGCTTTATAATTATGACCCTTCTACGTGAGTCACACTTCAAATAAATACCATGAAATAAGAGAGGAAAGATATAGAGAGAATAAAGTATTACCTTATGCCATGAGTTTTGGTTGAAGATTCAAAACTATAAGAAGAGAATGACACATTGAAACTTATTTAAAATCTATAAGATGAAGGGATAAGAAAAATGAGAAACAATACATATTTATAGAATTTGAGTGGGTGAAAATTGCATATGGATTTAAGACTACCTTATTAGGTCAGAAAAGTAGGGATTAGTCTCACATGATTGCTATTTCCAAGACGTCGCCATCGAATAATTAGGAAAGTGAAATAGTCAAGTGATCAATGTATAATAGCCAATCACACACCAAGACCACCATATTTGAGAAATAGAATAAGCTTTTTGAAAAAAGAGCATTCATTGAGGTACACTGGGTAATGGATGACCAATCCCGATAAGCATCTGACTGTTACGCGGCTCATGCTTGAGGGGTTATGTACTTGTCCAATTTATTAATATATTATATAAAAACACTTCATCCTTACACGACTCATGCTTGAGGGATTTTGTACATGTCTGATTTATTTGTATACCTTATGAAAGCACTTCGTCCTTACACGACTCATGCTTGAGGGGCTGTGTACATGCCCCGTTTATTGGTGTACCTTATGAAAGCACTTCGTCCATACACAAATCTTGCTTAAGGAGTTGTGTACATGCCTGATTTTATGATTTACCTTATGAAAGCACTTTTCACTTACACAACTCATGTCATGTGTCGGTACATGTTCGATTTTATGATTTATATATATATATATATATATATATATATATATATATATATATATATATATATATATATATATATATATATATATATATACACACATATATTTTTATTTTTTACTTTTGAAAACTATTTATAGCATGTTCGAATTGACTTTTGGAACGATCATGTAAAGTGGTCTTTGTATGGAATTCCTAAATCTTAAGCGCTTATTAAACCGATTGATATCATTATCTTATTTCTCACATAATATCGGGCTCACTGATATGTTCCTATATATATATATATATATATATATATATATATATATATATATATATATATATATATATATATATATATATATATATATATATATATATATATATATATATATATATATATATATATACACACACACATATATTTTTATTTTTACTTTTTAAAACTATTTATAGCATGTTTGAATTGACTTTTGAAGACCTAGAATCAATTCTAGAGATGTAGAATTAATTATGAGTGAAAATGATTTTAAGGTGTTGTTTTTATCAAAAGTAGAATTGATCTTGCCTCCGTAGTTGATTCTACTTAAAGTTAAAATTTATAATTTATGCTTTCAAAATTGATTTTGATAATTTTACAACGAGTTTTTTGTTCAACTCACTTTTATATAAGAAATTAATTATCATGCATCGTCACTATATAATTTATTTTACATCATCATTATATTCAAATTAAATTATTTACATAAATATATCCAAACACAAAATTTCTAATAAACTCAATTTTATAAAAATTAATTCAATCAAAATCAATTTAACCGCACACTTTTCATTTAAAGTTTTTTTCTAAAACACTTTTTTGAAAAGTTATATAAAAAAGTAAAACCCTGTTAAAAAGTGTATAAAAACCATTTTAATAGATTAAATTAATGGCTTAATATATATGTACTGATACTATAAAAAAAATAGTTTTAATAGTCAATCATATCATTAATTTAATAGTGTAAAATGATTTTTATCTTCTTAAATTAATAAAATGATATTAATATATTTCAGAAATTTAACTGTTTATTATTCAGCAACAAACATTCAAGAGCGAAGAAACTGCTGAAAAGCGCATCGCTATCTCAGCACTAGTCCCAAAAACTGAAGAGCGAACACATCATTTTCAGGGATCATCAAAACACGCAACAGTCTTCGAAATCGCGAAAGATAAAAAAAGCTAAACACATTGCAAATTTCATCGCTTCCGTGAAGATCGAAACATGGACGACGAATTGCTCGAGTTGCAGAGACAGTTCGAGTTCGCTCAACAAGCCAAGTCCAGTATCCGATTATCCGATCGAAACGTCGTCGAGTTAGTCCAGAAATTGCAGCAACTTCAAATCATCGATTTCGAGCTTCTTCACACTGCTTCCGGCAAAGAGTACATCACTCTCGTACGTTCTTCGCTTCGTCATTTATCTTTCTTGCAATTAGGTTTAACGGATTTGATTCTTGATAATCAATAATCGATAATCGATAATCGATTTTGTTTTCTTGCTTTTAACCTAATTCGTTGTGTTGTAATTGATCTTAATTAAGTGTTTGTTTGCATGGTTGATTATTCTGTTAGGATCAACTGAGAAATGAGATGGTGACTGAGGTGAAGAGATTAGGAGAATTTCTGTGATTGATCTTGCTGATGTTACTGGAGTTGATTTGTACTATGTTGAGAAATTGGCTCAGAGTATTATATCTGATCACGGGAATTGATGTTGACTCAAGGGGAAATTGTTACGGAATCTTACTGGGATTCGATTATGGAAGAGATTAACGAGAGGCTTCAAGAATGTAGTCAGATTGTTTTGACGGAACTCGCTGCGTAATTGAATGTTGGTTTGATTTGATTGCGCCTGTGTTGGAGCCGCCTTGGAACTATAGTGAGTTTTGTTTGTTTTGTTTTGTTTTGTGTTGGTTTGGATATGTTTTGGAATGTAAGTGAGAATTGTGATTTGGTGAATGCTGGTTTTGAAAATAGGTGAAAGGAAGGCTTGAAGGTGGGCAGTTGTATACTCCGCCTATGTTGCTCGTGGTTAGTGCCATGGTTCGAGGTGCTGCTAGGGGATTACAGTTCCACGAATTTGACAGTGTTGTGGAGCTCAAGCAGAATTTACTGCAGGAAATGGATGGAGCCAGTGGTGTGGCTGTTGATGGATCTTTCTTCCAGTCTTTGTTTAATGGACTTGTGAAGGAGGTGAAATTTAGGGTCTGTTCGTGTTGGAGTGCATTGGACACCAGCTGTGAGTGACATGATTTGACATAGATTGATATTTATTTAATTGATGCCTGATTTTTATGGTTTTCATATTTGATTTAGGCATTTGGAGCTGTTCACTTTGTTATACACATATATTGTTTGATTGACAACAATTGGGATGATTTCCAAATTCTTTTGCTATAATCAACTTCTAATTTATTAATCTATAATCCTCTTACTGATAGTGTCTATAGGGGAAGTGGCAGTAGTCAACTGCCGTGGTATATGCATTGATGCCATTAACTTAGTTCCCATATCAATTATTTGAAGTTGTTTATTGTGTTTTATGTTTCATGATAGGTATTTGCTGTTGCTCAAAAGAAATCTGTGGATTCATTCTTTTCACAAGTATGAATTCTCTCTCTCGTATTTCACTTTTGCTTAAGATGCCAAACATTTCGCCTAGTAATAATAGCATAGAATCCATTGGTTTGAGCTAGATAACTGCCTTTATAGGCTTTGTTTGAATGTACTTGTTTACTGAACTGCTCCATTCATGTTGTGCTGCTTGTGTGTTTTAGAATTCTTTTATCAACTATGACGCTCTGCAAAACTTGAATTCCCCAGCCCGCTCAATTCTTGCAGGTAACTAAGTTGTTCTTATGTTGATTCTATTTCCAAATAATAACCATTCGGATCATATATTAGATATTTGTGAAATAAATACTTTGTACTACATGTTTTCATAATGAAGCCTAAGTCTGCACAATATAATTTAGTCCAGATATCCTGAAGGCAAACCTCTTGTTACAACATTTGTTCACCCATCAATGATTGAGATGCTAGATGCTGCTACTGAAGATGCTCTAGAACGTGGTAGCTGGTAAGACACTTAGCATAACCCCCACCCCCAATCCTCAATTTCGGGTTCTGTTTCATCCCTTTTGGTAAGTTGATCAGATTCAGTACCTTGATCTGTCCTCACTTAAGTTATACAGTATAATCCAGAAAACTTGTAATCCTGTTGATCTTTCTATTCCTTTCATTTCCTCCTATTACTACTTCTGCATCACCTAGTTGTTCACAAGAGGAAAAAGTCCAAATTAGACTACACAACATGCTCATAGATAAGCTTTAATGTGCTAGCTGTTTCTCAACATTAGTTAATACCTAATACTACATGAGTCACATTAAGGGTCTTTAACGTGTTATCTGTTTCCTTGTTATTTTATCATTACTTTCTTCATTTGGATAATGATTATGGCAACTGGATGATAATGACTGTTCTTGAACCTTTCTCTTCTATGCTCTCTCTCACACACAAACACTCACACGCCTAATGCAGTAGTGCATTAGATCTCTTTACATTGTTTACAAAACACACACACACACACATGCAGTGCAAGGAATCTCTTTACGTTGTTTACAAATGTTGTAGTTAGTTACACGTTAGATATTTTTAAATATGCATCAAATCCTTACTGACATAATAATGTTGCAGGAGTGATTCTCTTCCTTATTGCCCTCATCTTTACACCTCAAGACGATCTAAAATGTTGTTCCTCTGTCAATCTGTACAATTGGCTCTTAAGGTGATACTAGCTACCTTATTAATTTTATGCTTTCGCTTCTGTCGATTCACAATTTGATAAACCTTTTTTTTTTTTTTGCAGTCTAACAAAGCACATATATTTGGGGACTTCTATGTATTGAGCAGCAGCTTTATGAAGGTTTGTTGTGGAATTTATTATAATCATATAGACCTCAAGATACATGAGTTAATTCTACGAGCAACGCCACTGATTTTGTGGTGCAAATGCAACTATTAAGGCCTGGTTTAAATATAGGTTTAGAAGATTTAATAAACATAATTTTCCGCGAGTATAGTCAATGAGAGCAAGAAATTGTGCTAGTTATATTATGAATTTGCTTGCAATAGATTCAGAGGTGCTGAATCAAATGGCACATCAAATTACTCCATGGTCACCAACTAACCATTCTATAGCTACCGCTATGGGAACCCAAAAAAGTGATGATATAAAATGACTGCAGTGTCATGTATTGTACAGAACGGTTGTATTAGATGTGTGGTTATTATGTGTGCATCCTGCAAGTTACTGTTGAATAGAAAATGTCTATCTGTAACTTCTTTTTCTTCTTTTTATATCACTTCCTAATGTCTAAATGCTTCTGTCCCCATCTATCAGGACATTTGTGATCGATGGTGAAAGAATTAGAGGCATTAGCTGTTTCAAGGTCTTTGGGCACTGTAAAACCTGATGATTTACCAATAGCCAATGAAGTAAAAGCCGGGTATGATTCAAGCAGGTTGAGTGAGTCCAGTGAAATGACAAGTGATGGTGGTTCCAACAAGCATGCTGATAAAGGCCAAAGAAGAAAAGGGAAAGCCACTGGAAATGCATTAGCAAATCAATCTGAAAGTGGTGCTGATAACCAAGAGCATACTTCTACCAAATCTAAGAAAAGCCAGAGAAAGGGTAAGGATACATCTTCACAAACATCAGATTCAAAGCAAGGCTCTAGGAAAGAATCACTTAAAATGAAAGAGGATAATCTCAGTAGTCCCTCAGAAGAATGGATCATGGAGAAGATTACAGCCTTGATTCCTGATTTTGAAGAACAAGGTCTGCTAATTATGACTTTAGATATACTCTTTCTGCATATGCATTTTATCCAATTTCTTAAATTATGTGCTATAAATTGATAGGTATTGATGATCCTGAAACAATTCTTAGGCCTTTGGCTAACAAGTTAAGGCCTACAATAATCAATACTTGGATGGAGAAAAGGAAGACATTGTTTAAAGACAATGCAGAAAGAATGAAACAATTGCTTGATAATTTGCAGAAAAAACTCGATGAGGTGTGACTGCTCTGTAGTATTTTTGTACTTTCTTCGCCTGTGTCCATGTTTGTACTTTATTTTATCTTTCCTTAGTGGATACTTATCTGAACATGTCCTTGTGTGATTTGTTTTTTGGCAGTCTTTCTTAAACATGCAACTTTATGAAAAAGCCTTAGAATTGTTTGAAGATGATCAATCAACTTCTGTAAGTCAAGTTAATTGAAATTTGAAAATGTTATTTTCACTGTTGAAACATGAATAAACTAATGTATCTTTGATGCCCAGGTTGTTTTGCATAGGCATTTACTAAGGACAGTAGCAGCTCCTATGGTTGACATGCTTCTTCATGACTTGGTATATACAGCAATTATTCTGTTGGTATTTCTTGAGGTGTAATAAGATCTAAAAACACTATGGATTCATCCTTTTGCAGGATGAGCACAACAAATTAAAGAACGGAGTAGAAGTGCAGGAATCTCCAAATTCTGAGTCTATTTCGTATAGTCCTGGAGATAGAGCTGCAATTGTAAGACTTGAGAGAAAAATATGAAATGATAATACTCTGCATAATGATGTTTATAATCAGAATCAGAATGAATAAATTTCTCAAGAAGTTTAATTAAAGCAAACATAATGTCACAAGATACTATCAATCTTAAGATGCAATGAATCCTATGATACAATGAAGTTTAAATACTTCAAATGTGAAATAATAGCTATATAAAGTTTTCAAAAGTAAGAATATTACATTACTTGGAAAGTTATGCTTTTCTGTTCTGATGCATTT
The DNA here is from genome assembly GCA_021764765.1 of Vicia sativa. Lineage (NCBI taxonomy): Eukaryota > Viridiplantae > Streptophyta > Magnoliopsida > Fabales > Fabaceae > Vicia > Vicia sativa. The sequence goes on from CM038793.1 coordinate 215,080,605, forward strand.
AGTATATCAAATCTTAGATATTTGTAAACTATCTTCTTTAGTGGAACACATAAAATGACTTCAAATACTACATCTATTGTTATTTTCTTTGTAGTCCAAGAGTTTTCCAGGAGCTCTTGCAAATAAGGCTCTTGCTGTTGTAGACGCATTGGAAGGAAAGGTAAGTATTTTTATTTCTGAAACATTATGGGTAAGGCTATTTGTATAAGTTCACTCAATCACTTATCAGTTCACAACTGCAGCTGGTTGGCTGGAAATATCTTGTTATAACTTGAAACTTATTTTTCTGTTTGATTTTTGAATACTGCAACTAATATTTGAATATTCAATACAATAGAGGGTGGAAACATTCATGTCTTCATTCAGAGCTGTGACAGAAGAGAGGTGATAACTTGTCTTTTTGTTAATAGTACTTATAGCTGTTTTTACCAAAGCTTCTCTCTGATGTTAAACCTCATGTGATTAATTTTTCCAGCGGGCTGCCTTTGAAAAAGCTAGACAAGAAACTAGAAAGGACACTTCTACATTCATATCGTAAGGTATGTACTTAAACTATAAGTTTGGTAAAACTTTAGAATGACAAACGAAATACTCCTGAATTAGTTCGCTTACAATTATTGTTAGACAGACCAATTCCACTTAACTAATGATGGAGCTCAGCTCCTTCCACCAAATCTGTTCTACGAAAACAGTAATGGCAATAAAATAGACACAACACCCTACCACAACAATGCAAATGAACAACTGGCTTGATACCACATGCACTGACAACCCTTTCCCTAGCCAATGACTTTTCTATTTTCCTCTAATCTTGCTTCTCCCCTATGCCCTTTTATTGGGCCTTATCTACTGTTTGACCATTTTTCTGTTTACATCCTCTCCTATATACATGTATGTCAGTGTTAATTACAATGATTCAAGATATTCAGTTTTCTATCCTACAATAGTTCCTAAGATTGCTCCTAATTGATTCTACGACACACTTGAAACAGTAGCTTAGTTATCTAAGATATTCTTACACTTTCCGTTGAGCTGGAAATCACTTATTATAGCTTGTCACTTTATAGCTGGCCTGGTGACCCTAAAGGCCTCAGTGTATGCAAGTTGACAAATATAATGTGGATATTGTTATGATCTCTTGCATTTGAATGTTCTTTGGTGCAACATGGCAATTAATCTCAATATATTTCAGGAAAATAGGATTTCAAGATATTTGTAGTGCAACATGGTTGCCACACGAGTTTCATTGGTTGCAATTCATAGTTGTTTAAATTGTTAGAGCAGCAGTTCATAGGCTTCTGTACCCATCATGTGATACTCAATTTTTGCACTTGATTTGACAGCCGTTTGCTTCTTTTCCATGATATTATATTCCTCCAAAGTAAACAGTGTCATGGCCTAAATAGAGCTTTTAAATAAGATAAATTTGCTTCCCAACTGGCATCTATAAGCACAAATTTACACATGCTCGCTATCTTTGTTCAGTTAACATTTTTTTTTAAATGCTCTTCGAATGTATCTATCTATGTCTTTGAACAACAATATCACGGTTAGAGTCACACGTAGAATCAAGGAATGTACTTACCGCACTCACGAGCATTACTAAGGACATATTTAATCTCGTTATCATGATAGATAGATAGATGAATACATAGATGTAACAAACCCCATCTAGGGCGTAAAAGCTTTTGTTTTGGTGGTTGTTATAATGGGGGACATTTCAGCTTTCAAAGTAACCTCCAACAATGTCATATATTTATTTCTTGTCGGTTTCACCACGAGTTATTACAAGATCCTGAAAAACTATGGTGAAGCAGCCATTCCAAGCCCAAGATGATTATTTCAGACCATACAATGTTTTCTATGACTTGCACCTAGGGGTGGCAAAGCGATGCCCGTCTTTGCTTAGGCTCCCCATTTAAGCCCCGCCTAAAAGCGGGCGGGCAGGCCAACTTAGGTGTCTCGAGCTCAAAAGTCAAGTCGTCCCATTTATTAACGAGTTGGCAGGTTGGTCCGCCAAATTTATATTTTTTTATTTTAAATTTTAATTTACTGCATAATTTATAAGTTTTTTAATTATTACCAAAGAATCGACAAAATATTTTTTTTCAACACATAATAGAACTTTAACATGGTTAGTCCAAATAATTCAAAAAATAAAATAAATAAAGACCAATTACAACAACAAAAATAACAAAATAAACTCGATCACAATAAATAAAATATCAAAATAAAAACTAAACGATACATATCATCCTAATTCTATTTAAAACTAACTACTAAAGAATATTAAGATTTTACACAAGACAAACAATGATAACAAATACACTACATAAAACATCGTGAATGCATAAAATAATAGTGCATAAAATATCAACACTCAATTTATTCAATGTTTACATCATGTAGACTCATATAGTGACTGATTCCTTAATAGTTAAATCCTAAATTTCTCACATATATACACTAATCAAATTCTTCTTTTCTTAACATCAACATCTATTTCTAAAGAAAATGTGACGAATGTATTGAAAACTTAATAATTTCGCATGTCATACAATTGTTCTTTTATTTCAAAATTTTCCAATCAACACATGTATTAGAAAGTTATAAAAAGAACGTTGAGCTTATATTCAATTTCTCTCTATAATAATTTAAAATACAATGTAATCAACATAATCCTAAGAGAAGAGTGTTATTTTTATAGTTAAAGTTGTTTTAATTCAAAGTAAAAAATAAAAAGTTTAAGCAAAACCCACCACGTCTCTGCCTTGGCCCGCTTGCCAAGAAGGGTGGACCAACTTAAGGTACTGAGTCAAAAACCTCAGCCCAACCCGCCAAAAATGGCGGGTCAAACGGGCTGACCCGACGGGCCTAACCCATTTTGCCACCCCTACTTGCACCCCAACCCAAATCCCACCTAACAATAAATCCAGGTAGTTAATCCATGTAAACTTGTAAATTGCCATTGAGAGGAGTTTCTTTTGTCCCGATTGTATTGAGGCCAATGTTTAATAAGAGCCATGGCTAGGAAGAGCCAAACAGCGGGCTCGAGAAAATATATTATTCAAGCAAAAGATTTTAGTGTAATATTTGGTCCCTAAACGAGGCTTTAATAAGTGAATAGAGTCACATGGACCAACTTCAATTGTAAAACGAGGCTTTAATAAGTGAATAGAGTCACATGGACCAACTTCAATTGTAAAACGAAGCTTTAATAAGTGAATAGAGTGACATGGACCAACTTCAATTTTAAATACCCATAGGCAACAATGAGATGTTTTCCCACTGGCTTAGGAACTATATTTCATGTGACTTTGGTTTGCAATACACAATTATTAAACATTTATTCTTTTCAATTTCAGTATGTTATATATGATACTCAAGATTGTTTAAATTGTAATTCTCCCAAATATTAGCCGACCAGTCCATTTTGCATAGAATTTTTTTTTGTTTTTGCTATGATATTCTGCAATTTGAATGATCTTAAACTGTGTCTTCTATCATTCTTATCATCAGGAATTGACATCTCAAGTTTCGGCTGAGACTGACCCTGTATCACTTCTGCCGAAAGTCGTGTCTTTACTCTATGTCCAGGTAACTTGATGCTACTTCCCACTCACCTCAACAAAAAAAAAACTCCTATTCCCGTCATTAACATTAATTAGTATTTGTACTAACAGGTTTACCATAAAGTTTCACAAGCCCCTGGAAGGCCATTTCTGTTGCTATTTCTCAATTGACGGTATGTTCTTTCCATTTGCTTAGTTATGCATCAAGAAACTGAAATAATAGTAATTGCAGAAATCAAAACATGTATATCAACTGACAGTAAGAATTGAAAAACGTTGTTGAACCCGAGATAAATAGTGATACCTCATTGCCCTTTGTAATTAAAATAGGAGTATTCTAATTCTACTAACTATTACAATAATATCTTAGTCTGACAGGCAATCAAGGAAAATAGTTCTCATGGATTCTGCATGGATAATTATTACTTTTAGGACTGAAAAGCTTGCAATAATGTATTTTTATCAAAAGTTGAATGAATGTCTTGGCAATCTAAAGTAGCAAATGGGATGTGTTTGTTAAGTACTAGTCAACCGTAAAAATTGTTCTCATGGATTCTGTAAGAACAATGAACGCCTTAGGACTGGAAAGCTTGCAATATATACTAGTATTTAACTTGAATGAATAATATCTTAGAGAACCTAAAGTAACTAATAGGGGTTTGTAAGGTACTAGTAAAAAGTCAAATATCCATAAAGTATTGTAAAATAATGTCTTATGTAACTTTTCCCTAATTTTGTTCGCATGTTTTATTTGTTAGGATAAGCTTGACGAGACAGCTTGCAAGATTTTAGCTGATTATCAAGCTGCTGTCACTTTTTGACACTATCAGCTACTCCTGATGACGTGAGTAGTTTCTATTCATGCACTGTATTTATACATGTTATTATGGTTGATCTATCAGAATTTTGATCATTCTTCTCTAAGGCTATGTTTTGAAGCCCTCTCCCTCCCTCCAAACTCCCAAACATAGCCTAAGATATCAAAGTAATCAAACTTTTGTTCTAAACCGCCTTCTGTTAAGTTCTAAACGCAACTATCCAGTAAGACTTGGATTCTGTTTTACATTTGGTACATCAATTGACAAGCTCATTCTAATTAAAGTTTCTAGCAAGTTTTTCCAATGTCTTTGTCTAACAAATAGAAAATAAATCCGAATTTCACATGAACATGTTGCATTAACTATTTTAAGATGAGCATGTGATATTTCTGGGAGTGGTTGATATATTTGTAAATGTATATATCCGCCCAATTCAATGTGTAAGATTATTTTGAATACTAAGTCATTTAGATTGTAAACTAATTTTTTTCTTCTTTTCTATTTTGTGCAGGAAGACAGTTGTGCATCGGATAGAACCGAAAAAGAGAGCTTCTGGAGAGCCAAATGCCTGCTCTCAAAAGTTTGGTTTCGGGCGCCTCACGGTCATAATTTTTTTTCAAGTCAAATCTACCCCTGAATGAAGCTCTACTGTAATTTGTTAGGATGGACGAATTTTATGTTAGTTTAGACTATACAACTTGTATAAACTATACAGTGCACTGCAAAAAAATAGTTTCCTTAATTTTCGCTCCATGAAATTTGTCTTTAACCAAGATTGTCAAATTAACGAAAAATATTCAGACTATTTTGGTGGAACTTATATTTTTCTACAGATGGTTTGAGTTTAAAAAAAGGTTAATAATAATAATGTAATACTTTTTTTAATTATCTCCGTAAGTGTACAAGTTGAATTTCTGGGGATAAATAAGAAACAAGTGGAACATTTGTACAATTTTTTCTCTTGCAAAAATATGTACAAGAGTTTCTTCTCTATAGATGTGAGAAAATAAAAAAAGTTTCTATTTGCAAGAGAAAAAGAAATTGTACAAATGTTCCACTTGTTTCTTAATTGGCAAGACAAGAAAGAAGGTTTGGAGAAAGCTTGAACCATTACATTGAAATCGGTTTCAATCTAACAAGCTTGATCCAATTTTTATCCATAAATATTTACATGGCTCTTAAGACAATAAAAGTTGAAGATGTATAAGTGACTAGTTCAACAAAATTCAAAATGAAATAAATCTCCATGATTATTGCAAAAAATTCCACCGCAACCAGCCGGAGAAAAGGTCATGATTGTCACACCACCACAATTGCTTTTTATCCAATCCAGAAGAAGTTGCCAAAACACTTCTATCATTTGAGGAGCTTTAAAAGGTTTAAAAGGTTTGATGGAAATTTTAAAAGCCTTGATAATTTTAAAGTCATTGCATGCAACTACATTGTCTGCTCATCAGCATTGTACACTAATATGCGCCAGACACTCAAACATATCTTTAATGTAATGTGTTGGTGCTGCATAGTTCAGTGGCAGAAATGTTGGTGCTAATTAGTTCAATAGATACCAGCTCAGCAAATAACGGAAACCACGACACATTAGCACTCGATAATAGTTTGAGAAAATTGAAGCAATTGTAAGCAACTGCATGATTCAATTTGTAATTAGTATTGTACACTAACGGAAACCACGCCGACACATTAGCACTCGATAATAGTTTGAGAAAATTGAAGCAATTGTAAGCAACTGCATGATTCAATTTTGTGTAATTAGTATTGTACACTAACTTACGTCTGACACCCATATACCTGCCTCTAATCTGATGTATCGATGCTACATAGTTCAATGAATATCAGCTCCTTAGTCTATCTTTTGAAATTTTACTTGATTCATTGACTAGTGCTATGAAGCATAATCTGAAACAAGTCCTTTCTCACCACTAAATATGTTAAAATCAACAGAATCTCCATGCTTGCAATGACCATCTAGTAAAATATTAAATGTAATATCATTCGGAACCACTCCCAAATTAAGCATTGCATCAAGCAACATTCTAGCATTTTTCATCTGACCTTGTTTGCAAAATCCATTCATTAGCGCATTATAAGTAACAACTCCTGGTACACGTCCATCTCTCTGCATCTCTTTCAGTAGCTTGGCTCCAATTTTCACATCACCTTTCTTACAATAGCAATCAATAACCATGGTATATGTCGGATCATCAGGTTTATAACCAGCTCTGATCATATCTCTCAACAACTTTTCAGCATCGCTAATTCTTCCGTATCTACAAAGTCCAGATATTAGTGCAGTAAAAGCAACATCATCAAGCTTAATCCCTTCCTCAACCATTCTATCTTTAATCTCCAACGCCGATTCCATATCTCCATCTTTACAGCATCCATCCATTAGAGTAGTGAAAGTGATCTTATCAGGCTTGAAATCATTCCCAATCATCTCATTGAAAAGCTTCCTAGCCTCCTTGAAATCTCCAACCCGACAAAGTCCATTGATCAACGCAAGCAAGTAATCAAATCAGGCCTCACATTTTGATCCTTCATCTTCTGAAAATTTCTCAATGCCAAATCAATTTTCCCATCTTTACACTGTCCATCAATCAAAGTAGGAAAGTCACACCATTAGGAACCAACCCCTCTCGCACATTTCATCAAACAAA
>CM038793.1:215087769-215179129 GCA_021764765.1 Vicia sativa
GCACTTCTTTCACCACCATTATATCCTTTTACGCCACACAGCGTAGCATAGGAGCTGCACGTCCCGGCCGGTATAGCTTCCAGTTCCACCACAAACCTTGATGAGATCTTCTTGATTGGTTTAGCTTTCTCTCAGTCCTCGGGTAGCATATCCATTGTAGATAGCGGATGGGACTCATCCACCATCATCCTCTTCATGAATAATGAATGACTCTTCTTTTTCAATCTTTGGGCACAGGAAGCACTTCTCGTATAACCGATTTGTTTATCCAGTCCTTAGAACCAGCCAGGACGGGAGATCGCTGGTATTCTCTTCCGGGGCTACATGACATATTTGAAGACAGCGAAGCGCAGAGCTTGATAGAGCGACTTGTTGTAAATACTTTTGCAAAAGTAGGGTCCTTTGTCGAAGTCGTCCACCTTCCAGCCCAAGCGAGAGTCGGTACGAACTTCCAGCGGTGAGTTACCCCAACTTCAAAGTTAACCTCGGACAGCCATGGAGCCATTAATACGCCTAATTGTTACTTAGAAAACCCAGCGCCAAGGAATATTCTAGCACCATTCCCCACAGGCCCCAAAACCACCACGCCACTGCCTTTAAGGTTAGAGGAGCCGTCCACTGACAGGATCCACCTTTGATTAGGGACCTCTCCCGGTGAGGAAGTAAGTTCCACCATGAAGTCGGCCGGGGGGCTGGATTTGATCTTGTGCAATGGCCAGTCTTGTATTACGATAATTCCGGCCGGACACCATCCTTCCAGCCAAATCAGGCTTCTTGAACACCTTTTCAATGGAGAATTGGTCTTCACAGGCGGGATGCCCAAGGAAGTAATACGAGTTTTGCGGTCGTCCTGGCGTCGGTGCCAATTTCTCAATCTTACGGTATCGACTTACGCACTTGCAACACTTTGCTTACAAAATGTAACCGGACCCTCCCCTCTTCCGTGTCTTGGACCCGTGGAGCTGATTTCCCCGTCTTGCGCCAGAGTATAGTGTCGGTGAGAATCCTCTTTAGATGCGATCGGCCACGGAGGTCTTGACAATAGTTGCTTTAACTTTGTTGAATGCTGTTCACGCTTCCGTCCATTCAGCCAGGCTCTCTTCTTGATTGCCGAGAAGAAATGGATGGACTTGTCCTACAAGATAGGAAGCAGTGAGCATGAAAGCGGCCGGTTAATTTTGTTGTACTTCGTCTTGAGGTCAGACCGCATGTCAATGATCACTTGACACTTATCAAGGTTGGCCTCGATACCACGATTTGTAAGCATGACACCGAGACTGCGACATGCGAACGTAAACTTGTCGGGTTCAGCGCGTATTGAACTTCCACCGCGTGAGCGTCTCTCAATGTCTATCAAATGATGCGGCTCTGATGGTTTTGATCACCATGTCGTCATACACACCTCAATATTCGAGCCAATGCGAGGTGAAAACACCATATCCATCGAGTCTACGGTAGGTAGCGCGGCATTTTCAAACCAAACGGCATGATCCTATAATAAAATTCTACATTCCCGTCATGAGCGGTCTTTGATGCATCGGCCGGTTCATCGGATCTGATTGTGCCGAATCGTCAAAAAACTTGGGCGGGAGGGGCATCTGTCGGCGATCAATGTGAGGAAGGGTAGGAGGATCCTTTGGGCACTTTGTTCAGGTCGGTGAAGTCTACACATACTCCACTTACCATTCTTCTTCTTTACCATAACCACGTTGGATAGCCAAGTTGGGTCTTGCACCTCATTGAGAAAGCCGGCCTTTAACAACTTTCCTACTTCTTCTGAGACAGCCTGTCCCCTTTCTTCTCCCATCTTCCGCTTCCTCTGTGATACCGGCTTGACCCCTGGATTAATTGATAAATGATGACACATGATCTCCGGGTCAATGTCGGGCATATCCAAACGGTTTCAAGCGAAAGGTCTAAGTGCCTTAACACGGACATCTCGGACTCCTCCTCCTTCGTCAATTGAGTGCCGGATGGGTGACTGCGAGGTATGACCCGATCTGGATGTCCTTGATCTCCTCCTGAGGGGTGAGTCCATCTTCGCCTGACCCCTCTCTCGGATCGATATCGACCATGCCGACTTCGTGTTTCGGAGAGGCTTCTGATGGACCCGACTTCTTCTTGGCCTTTAGACTATCTTTATAACACCTTCGGGCCAGGCCCTGGTCTCCACGAACTACCCCGACGCGCCCGTTGCCGAGGATACTTCGTAATTAGGGAACAACGTTGACAGTACTGCTTCAAGCGCATTGAACGATGGACGTCCGATGATAATATTGTAAGGTGATGACGCATTAACCACCAAGTATCTGACCTGAACAGTTTTAGCATTTTCACCCTCTCCGAAAGTAGTTAGCACAGGAGATACCCCGAACACACACATGGCGAGAGAACCCAACAAGGGTCCGAAGGTAATAACTCATTCGGCTCAAAACCCGTTCCTTTGAAAGCTTCGATGAGGACGTCCATGAGACTTCCGGAATTGATCAATACTGCGCAATGCCCCTAGTCCCGGTTGTACCTCAATCACCATGGGATCATTTTCATGTGGAGACTAACTTTGCGTCTTCACAGAAGGTTATCACCCGGGATCAAACCTCGAGGTTCGATCACGAGTACTGCCGGATCCGAAAGCATACCTTTTCTGGCCGAACTAGAGGCCGCCTCCCAAAGCCCCTGAGATAGTGTTGAGTGTGTCGAATTGATCTCGCCTCTTTCCTCTTCCACCGGCCTCCTTTTTCTTGGACCGGGAATGGGAGGCCGAGTCCCTCTTCGGGGATGAATCACGTTTACTAGTCCGACCGGGATCTTCCTTTACGTATGTTGACAGCTTACCTCTTTGTATTAACCTTTCAATCTCTCTCCGCAACTGTATAGGACTACGTGGTGTGCCCAGTGATGAAACTCGCACCATGCTCCGGGTCCTTCCCAGGAACCGTGATGTGATCCACTTACTTTGTGTAGAGAGGAGTAAGTAGTTTCAAATGATTAATGTCACGGAGAATGTCTTCCTACGGTGTTAAGGGGTGTAGGCGTCTCACAGGGCCTCTGCCGACCTCGGGCGTGTGGCGGCCTGTCCCGGGCTGGTTCGCAGTGATAGTAACATCTACGTGACGGGTTAAGTCGTCCGACCCCTGTCCTAGAATCTCTAGCACGCTTCTCCATGTTGCTTTCTTCTCCCTTCACACTTAACTCGGCCGGGTAATGATCTCGTCCATGCTTTTGGCGGCTTTTGGGCTAAAGACTCGTTGAACTCACCGGCCTTGAGGCCATGCTGGAATGCGGCCACGAATATCTCCTGATTGGGGTGTGAGACTTTTATGGTTTCTTCGTTGAACCTAGCCATGAAATCCGTAGTGACTCGGAAGGGCCTGCTTCACGTTGAAGAGGAGGTGTTGGCCACCTTGCGATGTCGATTAGCCGAGGCTATTGAATAATCTTTCGGTTGAAATCTTGATAGCTCACCACACGAGACGAAGTCCCATATACCGGTAAAGCCGATTCTCTAAAGGTGCGGCCATTAATTTGCACTAAAGTCGGTTGCTCAATAAGTGCCATTGTGTTGTTAACAATGATGTGTTCTGAGGGATGCATCTTGCGTAAATGCGATGCCGATACAGCGGGTTTGAAATTATCAGAGCGGCATCCTCCCAAATTACACGAGACAAAGGCTGCGCTCTAGGGGCTCTGCTTGCTGTTCTCTCCTTCGTCCAAACTCTTGATTGAGCTTGAGCGTTGTCTTGAAGCGTTCGTTGTCTTGTGTGAGATCATCGATCATAGCCCAGCGAGTTAGATCGGCGGGTCTATTGGTGGAGTTGAGACATTGTAAATGCATGTGTGTATGTGTATGTACTGGGATTGATTTCACGGAGGCCCCACGGTGGGCGCCAATGTTCTTGCGGAAAAACCTTATTAAAGATATTTTAGGGTTTGGGCTCAAGTGTAGTAACTCAAGCTCCAAGCTTATGATTGTCTTGCTTATCCCGTTGCGGGAGCCCTATTTATATCATTCCTTCCATGGAGCTATTTCTTCCCTTCCGTAACTGCCTCAGCGCATTAACCATGGCTTGAAGGCAAGGAGCTAGGCTGATACGACTTGTAATCATTAAACGGTAACATCTCATAAAGACTAGGAACTCTTCATCTTCATAGTTTGATAACGTCTACTCAAATCTCCATCACGAATCAACTCTGAGCCACCTCGGTTTAGACCGACCTTGCCCTTCTCCGAGATATATCGAATAAGGACCTCAACCTTGAGTCGAGACCTATCCGGACCCACTATCTTCCTTGAGACATCCATCTCGGTGAAGTTTTATGCATTATCAATAATAAGCGTAATCGAAACATAGTGAAGATATGCCAAAATGGTAAGTTAAAATTGCCAAAATGGCATTGTTTGGGTATTACAGATTAAAGTCAAATTAATATTCCAAGCAAAATAAGCAGACAATCTTTAGAAATGAGTATTGTTCCTTAATCGATCGAAAATACTCGAAAGACTCAAGCCTTTGTTGAGTGAAGCGCTTGGCTCCTTCTAGGATAGCGACTTCACCCTTAAATTCTTTCATTGCTTCCGTCTCTGCAAGTCCTTTATTAAGGAGCTCTTGAATCGATTGCCAAAGTGTTGGTTTCATATGCCATCATTCTGTTGTTGGGCCTCCTTAATTTTATGTTGAAGTTCTTGAATCTGTTTCTCCCAGAGAAGAATGGATTGAGCTCGAAGCTCATAATCGCTTTAGCTTGCTTGATATGCATGGCGTGCTCTTCAACTTCTTTAGAAAGCTTGAGCATGCTATAGCGCGTCATGCAGACTCGCTTCTCTTGAACCTTATTGGTAGCAGATTCATCTTGGAGGAAACACTCAGTCACATTGTCTATCAAAGATTGAAGTTCGAATAGAATGGTGCTAACTTCCAGGGAACAGTTGGTGAGGTTGACTTGATTAAGAAGTCCCTTCATAATAAAGCAGGTTGTACTATCTTTCTTGAGTACTTCGAATAGATCCACATCAAGGATTGTCTTCCTAATCTTGTGAAGAGTACAACCCTATCATCGAGAAGCGTTGAATCAATAGTCGAACCAGCACCAGCCTTAGGAAGAGGAGTATCTCTGAGCCAACAGCCTTCATATACCCAATGGTCATTTCGTTTTAAGAGGCTAACTCTTCTTCATGTTTGTCGTTGAGAGGACTTAGGAAGTTCCATACTGCAATGGAGTAACATCATTTCGACTTCCATTGGCTCATTGGTAGGAACACCATCACCTTCATTATTTTCTTCCTCGTCATCTTCTTCATCGACCAGGTCCACTACTTGATGTCATCGTTTTCATTCTGTGAGCATCGACTTAGTTCCTTCACTCGAACCACCTTGAGCCTCTTCTACTCTTTCGTCCTCGGATCCTTCCTCACTAGAATCTTCCTCTCTTGAGAAGGGCAAGCCTTTTCCTCTTCAACTTGGGTGACTTTTCACTTTCTTGAGGAATCTTGAGGAGGAGATTTTGGATGAGAAGTCTCAGAGGCACTACTGCAGCATCTTCAAGTGTTGTTTCGATTGTATCCATGAGAGGAGGTGAGGTGCCTTGATCATCGGTTGCTCGGGGCCCGGTGGAACCGCCATATTGGAGGATCCTTTGTTCGCAGTTACTTGAATCCCCATGCGGAGAAGAATGGATTGGAGCGTTGCTGGATGGAGGAGTCAGTGGTGGGATTGAGTTGAATTATCCTACACAACAAGGAGAGATTAAAACTTGCACTAAGGTACAAATAACTAGCTTTGTTAAAAATTGAATTCAATTCACTGTGGATTGTCGAAGAGATATTATTGCATCTATATGTTCCAACATTACGTTGGAGGTCGAAGGTGGATTTTGGATTTTGGTAAGGAGCAACATCCACGGAATCAGTCGAGAGGCGTTAGTATCCTTTGAACGTCTTTCTTTTGCTTCTTTCTCGAAGCCGTTGGTGGAACTTTCCCGGCCTTGAGTCTTCCCACGGTACTAGGCTTTCGCTTCTTTGGAGTGGTTGGTGGGAGTTTACTAGTACGAAATGGTGCAAACATGAGTTGAACTTCAATCATAAATTCAGTCCATTAGAAATACGAATAAACTGATTACCTTTGAAGTTGGAGCAGTTGTTGGAGTTGGAGCGATGGTGGTTGTTGTTGTTGTTGTTGCGGGGAGTAATTTTTGAAATTGGAGGGCACATTGTCATCAACCGATAGTTTCTTTGGGAACTCTGCCTTCCTTGGTCTTGGCCTTGGTCTTTATTCGATGGCGAAAATCGAAACAATTAAGGCGAAATGTTAAAATAAAGAAAGTAAGAATTATTTGGGATTTCCCAAACATTGCACTCGCCTTCATTCGAAAGAATCGACATGGCCGAAAGGTCATAGCGAAGATGCTACGAAAATTATGGAGCAGTCGAGGAGCCCATTGTGATACGGTGAAGCTGACTTTGTAGGATTTTTGTATCCAAATGTGCGGATAGCAAGAGTCGCCACCGACTTTTATTTTATCCAATTAAGGGAAGGTAAAAGTAACGAAAAAGACCGTTAGATTACGAGTTGGAGAATGGTTATGAAAAGGAAGGTATTAGCACCCCTTTCCATCCATGATTTATTCTCGGGCTCTTAGTTGCTCTTAGATCACTTTTAAAATTGCTTTACATGTGTTTGACAAAATGTTTTGAAAAGAGGCATTTCGCTTTGACTTTGTAATGACTCATGTGGTGTATACAAAGTGTTCGGAAATGTTTGTTTTGAAAAATTTGAACTTTGAAAAAAGTGTGTGGTGTGAAAAGCATTTGATAGAGCAAGCAACTAAGAGACTTATTTACCCACTCGAATTGGTCGTTTTGTTGTACTTCTACATTCCTTTAGAATAGCGCTAGCCATACCATTAGTTAGTAGGTAGCTCCATTCGTTGGATGTAAGCGGGACATTCGAAGGGACATCGGATGGTCATAGAAGGCAACTTGTAGGAAGTATCCTAGCACATTCGAAGGACTATCATCATTTTCGTAGGCGACAATCGAGGTCAAGATCATGTATTCGGGGCGACATCGTGGGTCTTATGATCTTTGTATCGAAGGGACTATGATGATTTGTTTGGAAGACAGCGGTGCTAGAATACCTCTACGTTCGAGGACATGACCATTTGAATCGAAGGCATCGAGAGAATTACCCTAAAGGGTGCGTGTGTGAGAAGGTGTGTCAAATTCGGATATTTTATCTTGAAAATTAGTGTGAGCTATGTCCAATTATTATCTTGCCATACCGCCTAATTACTAGCAATTGATAAAGGGTGGAAAGTAAAATCGGAATGTAAGGTGCGGAAAATAAACCTACGCTATTACATGGCTTTGGGGCGGATACATAATTTAAACTTGCGGAAAATAAAAGCCTAATTAAACTATTACAACCCATGCATTACATTATTGGAAAAATAGCGATAAAAGAAAAACGTAGAATCAGGCAACGTGAAAGAATAAGAAAATCGGAAATATGATGAAATTGAAATAAGAGAAATGTTAGAAAAATGCAAATTTTAATATGAGAAAATTAATATATGCTGGAAATAAGATAAATAAGTTAAAATAATTTTTGGGATTTTTGGAAAGGTTTAATAATTAAAATGCAATTAATAATGATTTAAATGCAAAAATATAAATAAAATAAATATGCATGCAAAATTATATTTTTAATTTATTAAATTAAATAAAGGTTTTATGAAAATAATGCAAAAGAAAAAATGTTTTAGTAATTTTTAATGCAGAAATAAAATATAGAAAAAATTAAAATGTAATGAAAATATTAAATAAATAAGAAAATATGGAAAATATGAGTTTTGTAAAGTTTTGAGAAAAAGAACCAAAGCGGGTACTGGATGGATCGAACCGTGACACTGTGAGCATCTTTCAAAAGCCAAGCCTTAACCCTTGGGACTAGCGTGTCTTTGGTGTTTTAAAAGCTGGAATCATTTGAATAAGCGTTGACACGTCTGGATATATTTGAAAACAAAGTCCAGCGGCGTGGGGCCCTGTTGGATGGGAAAGCGAATCGAGAATCGCCATGGCCTTCACGCCAAGCCACCAGTCGGATCGAGTCAGCGGCCCCCCTAGCTCGGTCGTCTTCTCCGATCAAACAAAATTAAAACACAAAACACAGCAATTAAATGGAAAAAGACCACTACCCCTAAATCGGACCCTACAATCCATTGGTGGCCTTAGTTTCTCCACAACAAGCTGTATGAACGGTTGAATCAAGCGATTCGAAATGCCTAACTATGGTGATACGATTCTACCGTCTAAGCTTGCATGTAAGGCTTCATTCATGACCTAACAAGCATCTGGATCGATATAAACACACAAAGCGTTAACAATGCATGAATAATGAAATTCAATTTCAAAAATATACCAAATCGGAGTATGTTCTTGTGCATCGATACGGGCGGCTGGGCTTGACGATGGATGTTTTTGACCCAAGGAACCTCTGAGCAAGTTTAGATGGATGGCTTTGGCTGAAACTTCTTTGGAGAATAAAATTCAAATTTTCAAGGATTGAGAATTTTTGCAAGAGTTTGGGTTTGTTTTAGGTTAGGGTTTCCTCCTTTGTCTTGCATTGCTTGGTATTTATAGGAGTTTTTGGAAGAGAAAAACAAGGAAAAAGATTGGAAATTGAATGTGCAAATATTTTCTTTGAAAATCAAATCAAATTTTGAAGAAAATATGATTTTCTCATCAATGCCATGGCTTGCAATTTGGTAAATGGTGTGGGCTTTCTTGGACATTAAGAGAGATATAAATCAACTCAATTGAAAAATAACTTAATTTTCATATTTTACATAATTTATTTTTGAATTAAATGTTGTAAAATTCAAATATAAACCATGAAAATAGAAAATTACCAATGCCAAGCTTTTATGGGTCAAAAATAACATCATGAACAAGTTTGGATCAAAGATTATAGGCCCATTTGGAAAATTTTGCATTTTGACCAAAATGTCCTTTTGTGCAATTGTCCAAAATTGCCCAACTTGAATAGTGTATCTTGCTCAATTTTCCACATTTTGAGTGTTCTTGGACTTTTGGAAAGCTCTAAGAGTCCTCTAACCAATGTCTTTGGTCTCATCTCAATTGGAGTTACCATGCTCAAAATATCTTCAAAACAAAAGTTGACTTTTGTTGACTTTGAAAATGACTGTAATGTTTTGAGCTATACCTCTCAAATGAAGCATTTTTGGACATTCTTGTGAGACATGAAGTTGTAGAGAATTGAATTTCCTTCAAAACAAGAGGTGGTGGAAAAATTTACGAGAAAGTATGAGAAAGTTATGATCGGTCAAAGTTGATTGACTTTTCATCTAGAAACCTAATTTAGAAAGTTTGACTTTTGAGGCAAATCTTGAGTTTTCTTGATGAATCATGATCAACCCTTGATCAAATGATGAATGTAACTTCAAAATGAGGATGTTGACCAAAAATCAAGTTTTGATGTGTTGACCACATTGACTTTTGTCCAATACGATTTTCAACCATCGAACAATTATGCGAAACTTGACTTGTGAGGCTTGAAACTTGACATGGAGAATCTTTGAAGCATATGAGGAGGCATGAAGGCCATTGGAGATGTTGGAAATCCATCTTGACTTGAGAGATACCAAACCCTAGTTTGGGTTGATTGTCTAGGAGAGAGTTTGTCGATCGACTCTTGAGGAATCCTTGAGTATGGATGTATGAAATCTCTTGAGTAGATGGAGGCAAATTTTGGGGTATGACACTGCCTGTTCAATCTTCTTGTCTGGAAGGTTAGATTGACATGCTTGTCTTCGTGACACGGAGGTAGAAGATGATTGAACACGAATACACTGAATTTGCACTCTTGTTGGTGGATGATGCGGGAATGGGCTTCAGATGCCATTTGGAGAAGTTGGAGACTTATTTGGGAGCGAGTCGTACGCTAGACTCGGGTTGTTAATAGGAGAGCTGGCAGATGGGCTTAAGATGCCATCGAAAGGTCGATCTTTGGGTGGTGAGTCGTATGTTAGACTCTGTAGATGTTCTGGAGCGGAGGAGATGGGCTTAGATGCCATCCGAAGGGTCGTACGTTAGACTTTGTGTTCACTTTGAATGAAGTTATTGGTTTGTATTGATTTTTAACCATATATGCGACATTCGATAGTGAAGAGATGTTGACAAATAGTCGGAGATGGGCTTAGATGCCATCCAAACTGAGTCGTATGCTAGACTCTGTATTCTTTGTCGAATAAATCTTGTGTCGATTACTACGAGGGGATTGTAGTTGGCAAGAATGTGGATAGCTTCCACATTGTGCATTGTTGATCCATTGCACTTATCGGAGGATAACGGTGGTCTTTTGGATAGTTTTCCCGTCGGTTCGGGGCTTAATCTGGACCAGTCGTCGGGAGGTCTTCAGATAGTTTTCCGTCGACTCGGGGCAATCACGGACTGTTTGCGTCAGGAAATGGCATTACCTGTTTTGGAGAGAGACAGAAAAACTTTGATAGAATATTTGTTAGTCTTATGCAAAGTATGATGCATGACGATGTATATGAATGACATATGCATGAATTATGACTTTATGAGAAATGTATGAATGATGAATGTTGTGATATTTCAAAACATATCCATCTTGAAGAAGATCGGATATTACATTTGAAGATTTCTAACCACTTTGGGGAATTGGTGGGTGAGAACCCGCTTTTGAAGAGAAGAAAGATATCCGGATTCCTCGATGCACTATCGACCAAGTCTTGGGCCTAGAAGTTGTTGAGGAAGGTAGAGATTGAGAGGCTCGTTGTTGGAGATCTCATAGACCTGTTGAGGAGAGTGGGAGGCAATCTGTTGGGGACCTTGTAGATCCTGCTTGAGGAAATTTAGGAGGCTCTCTGGGGATTAGGTGTAGATCTCATTGAAAGCATTTGATGGTTCTTGAGGACCGGGCTTGAAGAGTCTAGAGTCGTTGTAATCTCTGGTGGGGAATAAAGGTGTATCTTCCTCCGATGCACTATCGACCAAGTTTTGAGTCGGATACAGCTGCCGGGAAGGGGAGGATTGAGAAATATCCATGGGGATGAAGTATTCTTGCTAGAGGCGATGTAACGTTGCTTGATTGAGTGGATTCTTTGCTCGTGGATTCCCTTATACTCCATTTGGGAAGGTGTGTTGTGGGTGACACCTTTATGCTCTGTGGGGGTGTATGGGTGACTTTAAATCGTCCCCAAATCCTAGAACTGTAGTAAGTACTTTTGCATGTCCACTTTCAGTATGTTTGCAAAGAGATTTTTATTGTCAAGTGCATATAATCATTCAAAACAAGCGTTGGACTTATTGCAAATAACAACAACAGAAATTGTAAAGAGAAAGAAGCTGTATTATTTTTTTGAAAGGTGGCGTATGGCCAAGTAGTTTGTACACAAGAAGGAAAAAGCTATCGGAAACAATCTCGTTAAGTTCCAACTATGCTAGTACTCATATATTTCAACTATCTCATCTCCTTGCATCGGTAGAAAGTGAGTAGACGATCTTCGCCATTTGAATCTTGAATCTTGATAGTAGTGCAGGCGGGTGATCTGGAAGAGACATAGTCGTGCGCTTAAATCTAACTTTTGCCTAGACCGCCCTTCGGGTTTTAGATCTCGGGATACCCTTTTTGCCAAACGCCTTTTCGGTTTTCGACTTGCGGTGTACATGTTTTGTATATATCCTTAATTTTTGCCCGAACCTTTTGGTTCGCCAGGATGCCCTTATTTTTGCCTAGGCTCGTCGACCTAGCGGGTCTCTTTATCGTAGTATTTTTGACTATGTCTGCGTTCACGAGGGTGTGGGAAGTCTTCACCATCCATGGTGCTAAGTATCATAGCTCCGTGGAAAAATCTGATCTTGACTACAAATGGTCCCTCATGGGTGGGAGTCCATTTGCCCTGAGATCACCTTGTGGAAGAATGATGCGCTTGACTACTAGATCACCGACTTGGTAGACTCGGTGCTTGACCTTCTTGTTAAATGCTCGATCATTCGTTTACGATAAATCATCCATGGCGGATGGATGCGAGTCGTTTCTCATCAATCAAATTAATACTGGTCAAGGCGATGCGGACCCATCGTCTTGCCTAACTCTGCTACGGAGGACTACGGTTGAGGTATCGAACCTCGATGGGTAAGGCGGCTTCCATACCGTATACAAGAGAGGGGTTGCCCTGTTGATGTTCGTCTTTGAAGTGCGATAACCATGAAGAGCAAATGGTAACATCTCATGCCAATCTTTGTAAGTCGTCATCTTATAATCTTCTTAATGTTCTTGTTGGCGGCTTCCCTGCGCCATTCATCTTAGGCCGATATGGAGAGAGTTGTGATGTTTGATCTTGAACTGCGTGCGAGTTCGGTGATCATCTTGTTGAGATTGGAACCGTTATCGTGATAATCCTTTCGAGTGCCATACCGACAGGATAAGATTATGCTTGATGAATCGAGCCACTACATTCTTGGTAACGATGCATACGGGTGCTTCTACCCATTTGGTGAAATAGTCAATTGCCACAAGGATGAAGCGATGTCCATTGGAAGCTGTGGCAATCTCTCCAATCATGTCAATGCCCCACATTGCAAAGGCCACGGAGAAGTTAAAACATTGAGAGAGTGGGATGCGTGCTGTCGGCATAAATCGGCATTTGTGACAAGATCGAGCATAAGCGGTGACAATCGACTTCCATGGTGGACCAATAGTAACTTTTCTCAAAATCTTCTTAGCCATAGTGTGTCCTTTGGAGTGGGTACCAAATTAAGCCGGTGTAACTCTTCCATGATCGTATTCATTTTGGTCTACAGGAGAAAGCACAAGTCGTGGTTGCGCTTGTATAAGATGTCGTTCTTTGAGGAAGAATTTGGATGCAAATCTTCTCATGAACTTCTTATCATTATGATGCCCTGCGAAGGATATTCACGAGTCTCAAGATACCTCTTCACGTCATAGTACCAAGGTTTCTCTTATCAAGCTCACAACAATCTGTTGGTTCGTCGACCTCTCAATGATGATCAGGGGGCCTCGTTGTCCCATCGACCTTGAACATAGGCGACATAGTAGCTAATCGTGCATGTGATTCTCTTCTCGTGGAATGTGATTGAAAGTGATCTCTTCAAAGTAGGGATCAAACTCGGAACATGCTCGATATGGAATGAGATTCGGATGCTTCGTATCCCACGCCCTTATTCGTGATCACTAAGCGAGTCTCCATACACTTGAAGAACTTGATTCTTAAGTCAATAGCGACTTTGATACCCATGATGCCGCAACTACTCGGCCATGTTGTTAGTGCAAGCTGAAACATAATCTGGCGGTGAAAGGTATGTCCGCCTGAGGGGCGTAATGATGGCGCCAATGCCATTGCCAAGTGCGTTTGAGGCTCCATCAAAGACCATAGTCCATCGGGATCCTTGTTCGGGTCCTTCGTCAGGCAGGTTCTTCATCTCATAACTAGTAAAACATCTTCATAAAATTGAATGCATAGGTGATAGTCATCTACGGCTTGATGAGCCAAATGATCGGCTACTACACTTCCTTTGATCGCTTCGAGAAGTGTCTTTGGATGTCATATTCGGTCAAGATCATTTGCCATCTTGCTATTCTTCGGAGACTGGTTTCTCAAAGATGTATTTTATCGGATCCATCTTGGAAATCAACAAGGTAGTGTGAGTCAACATATCTCTTAGTCGTGAGCAGCCCAGCCAAAAGCGTTGCAAGTTTTCTCAGCTGCGGTATCTTGTTTCACGATCGGTAAACTTTTGCTAAGGTAGTATATTGCATGCTCTTTTCGACCAGACTCGTCATGTTGCTACACACACATTGAGTTTCTAACCTTTATCAAGTACATGATAAGAGGTCTTCCTTGACGGTGGCATCGGGATAGGAGGATTCGTAGGTACTCCTTGATTTTGTCAAAGCGATCGGCAATCGTCATTCCATTCCACTACTTGATCTTTCTTTAGTAACTTGAAGATTGGCTCACAAGTAGCGATTAGGTGTGCAATGAATCGGCAATGTAGTTTAATCGGCCCGAAACCTCGACTTCTTTCGGTCGGGGTGGCATCTCTTGAATAGCTTTAACCTTGGCGGGATCAACTTCAATACCTTTACCGCGACAACAAACCCTAGGAGTTTTCGGATCGACTCAAAGGTGCACTTGTTAGGATTAAGTCTCAATCTGTACTTCTTCACCTATCAAACAATTTTACAAATGATCAAGATGTTCTTCTTGATCGTGATCGAGCTATCATGTCGTCGGCGTAGACCTCTATCTCGTGATGAATCATGTCATGAAATAATGTTACCATATGCGATAAGTGGCGCCGCGTTCTTCAGTCGAGCAGCATAACCTTGTGCGAAAGTACCCCTTGTGTAACAAAAGTAGTCTTCTCCATGTCTTGAGGCCATTTTGATTTGATTGTAGGAGAAACCATCCATGAAGGAGAAAACCTTATCTTGGCGGTGTTGTCAACGAACATCAATATGAGGAAGTGGGAAATCGTCTTTCGGACTCGCTTTGTTCGATCTCGTAATCCACACACATTCGTACCTTACCATCCTTCTTAGGCACGGGTACCACATTTGCAACCTTGGGATAGGAGTGTGACTAAGAAACCAGCGTTGAGCCTTCATAACTTGGCTTTGATTTTCTCGACATCTCGGGGCGCATCGACAGACATACATTTCCTTTGGGAGAAAACCTTCTTTTGTCGGCAATCGATGTACCACAATATCAATGTCTAAACCGGCATGTCTTCGTATGACCAAGCAAAAACCTCAATATAGTCTCAGCATCTGAACCAATCTTTCTTTAACATTGTTCTCAAGACCCTCCTATCTTGATCTCTTTTACATCTTTATCGATACCAAATTCACAACCTCAACTTGCTCTTCGTGTGCTGTATAACTCGCTCTTCTTCTTTGTGATCAGGCAAGTTCTCCGGCACTTCACAATCTTCCTCACTTTGTCTTGACTTGGTAGATCGGATTATCGAAGTCATATTTAGCACTAGCATAGTTATTAATGAGATTCGGAGTGATTACTGCGGTGTATCACGTGGGTGTGTGTAAGAACACATAGCTTTTGAAGGGTGATAAAGTAAAGAAAAAAAAACAATTGAATGCAAAGTCCAACGAATTTATTGAATGAAAATACATGAAACGACGGATAATAACCCTGTAAGCGAGCCATGATGCCCGGGCAAGGCACTAGGCTTTCAAAGTTTATTGTTCAAACATAAAGAAATACGAAAAGCAAAACAAAACAAAAGCAATTACTCGACTAAAGGAGATTGGTATGGCGTCTTGAGTCTTCCAATTCTTGAGCCCATGATCAGGTTAGGAAGATCCACTTCTTGATGTCGAAGCCGTTGTCGTCTTCTATAGCATGGATTCCACTCTGGCTGATCGGAAAGGAAGTTGGCGGCACGTTCGCGGCGTATCATCTTCGACCCTTGATGGTGAAGCCTAAACCGGTCTTGTCAAATTTGAAAGGAAGATCGGGGGCTGTCCCCAAATAGCACTACCTCCTTGTTCAGCAGAGCTTGAGCATCTTTCAGTGAGGCCATCCTAGGTGGAGCTTGTGTAACTTCGGAGTGCGGGAGAGTCAGGCATGACTGGGGATTGTTTCAAAAGCTTGCGAAGTCTCGAAGAATTCACCTTCCATCTCAAGGTATCGGAATGGTTAGATGGTGACCATATACTCTTCTTCACCACATGTGACAACCTTCCCTTTCACGGGTACTTGATTTTGATGCAAGGTAGAGTATGACCTTGCCCATGTATCCAAGGCGTCCAGTAGGCAAGAGTAGGCCGGATGTCCATGACAAAGAGTAGAGTCAAAGTGCGGGAACCGACTTTATGAGCGAGCAGCTCTCAAATGCGTGCGCTTAGAACCATCAAAAGCTCTCACGATAATGTCCTGGGTCTCGGAACCAACCCTTCGACATCAAGTCGATCAAAAGCGATCTTGGAAGGATATTGAGGAGGTATCTACCAAAACATGAGATAAGGTAGTACCCTTGCATTCAGAGATGTGCAGGCTTTGTTATGTTTCTTTCGGAGGAGTCAAATCGACATCGAGAAGCCTAGGCCGTTGTTGGCGGGCTAGCAATACAAACTTGATTGATCGGTGGTAGTGTCTTGGCACATGAGCATTCTTGAAACTTCACCAAGGCATTAGCATGAGCCTCGGAGCATAAGAGCAGAGCAAGCATGGAGATCTTGGGCGAGTCTGTCCTAACTGTTCCACAACATTGTAATCACTCTTCTTGATGATCTTGAATTTCCTCCATTTCTTGTTTGGAGGTGTCTTGTAACTTCCTTTGGTACTTCAGTGAGCGAGGATGAGTTCTTGGTTCTTTCCCTCTAGCTGGGGATATTGATTGAGTAAGTGGAATGCAGTGGAGTCATGATGTCTTTTGGAGGAGAGATCTCTGGAGAGAATACCCTTCGGTTCTGGTCACCTTCTTGGATCGGTGATGTTGTCAATGTCGAGAATAGAAACTTTAGCGAAGATCTTCAATGGTCGAGGTCTTGCTTGGCGCCATGATAGTAAACATCGACTCCATAATTCCAGGGATAGCCTTGTCGGAGGAATATGGCACGGTCTTGGAGAAGTGATAATGAGAGGTGCCACTCTAGGCACGGGATCAGAGGAAATTCTTATAGTGTTAACATCGGCATAGTCTTACGGAAATCGTCACCCCATCCGGTCGCCTTAACATCTTCAATAGGAATCTTGTAACTATCAGGGACGGTGTACTTCACCATGTAATCATATTTTCCACTTGGCTGCCCAAGGTATCCCACCAGATGATCTGACTTCATTCGCATTGTCAATCTTAACTTAGACATTTCTTCACACAACCTTACGGTGGTTTCGAAATAGTATCTCACGGTTATCCATCATGCCTTGAACACGTCTTCTCAACCAAGCACAACCATCGGTGCGGATGGGCACCGACAATTCTCGGGCATCACGGATTGACACGGCACACCAAATTCTTCTTAAGTCATCGGAGGAATGGTCAAGTCATCTATGTTGAAAACATAAGTATCATCACCAATGACATTGGAACTCTTGTCATGGTTAGGCATAGGCGCGTTGATCACATTCGGTCTCAGCGGAGGGTCAAACTCAATGCTTAGCTTGATCATATCTTGAATCTTGTTCTTGAGCCCAACAATTTCGATTATCGTACCTGCAGGCTGTTGGAATGGTAAGCACACTTAGCATTAGGATTGTACTTTGGAGGAAGTGTTGACATTCGAGGAGGATCCCTCAAGGTAATCAACTCTGCTTTCAACATGTGTTGCAAGGCTTGCGACAATGGCATGTTGATCTTAAATAAACTGTCTTCGTGGCGCGTTACGGTTCAGCGTTGTCTCGCGAGGTTGTCTTGATGTAGGATTGGAGATCCTGCTTACAGTTGAGCGGTCGGTCTTGGCTCGGCTTTTCGACCATACACAGCATTGGCTTTTTTCTTAGCACCGAAAGATCTCTTCGCAGCATTTGAAGATGACTCTACATGGATCTTCCCATTCTTGATACCGGCCTCAATACGCTCGCTTTGTCAATATCACTCGGTGAATCCGGATGAAGAATTTCCAATCGGATGATTGAAGAATGGGCTGTCGGTGTTCCCATGAACATATCAACCAACTCCTATTGGACAAGGGTGGTTGAACTACTGCTAGATCTCTCCACTTACGAGCATACTCCTTGAACTTCTCGTCACGACCCATAGACATGCTTTGTAGTTGCATGCGGTGGGTGTCAATTGACATTGTACTCATCTTATGCAGAAAGCATCGGCCAAGTCACTCCAAATACGGATCGGTCATTCTCTGGCGATAATACCATTCCAGCGGGTTCGGACAAACTCTCTTGAAAATAGTGCATCCACACTTTACTGTCATCGATTGGGGGATTGATCTTACGGACATAGGACTTCAAATGCGACTTAGGGCAAGACATGCCATCATACTTGGCAAAGTTGGAACTTTGAACTTGGGAGGAATCACAACACGAGGAACAAGACTCAGATCATCAAAGTTCAGCCCGGACATTTTCAGGTTTTCCACAGCATTCGGGCGATCTTCAAGTTGCTTGTACTTGTCATCTTCATCAGAGTGTTGGCTATAATCAGAATGATCCTCTCCTCCTTTCTTTGGCTCACGCTGCTCACCTTCATCACCCTTGGTACTCCCTCGGTATGGACACTTCCTTGAGAGAGCTCAATCGGTGACCACTTTAGGACCCCCTTTGAAGCGTCTACCCATGTTGAGGAGACCAACAACCTTCTTCTTCTTGATGAGCTTCTTGGATCTTCTTGGCCTTGGACCAAGCGGTGAACATCTGCTGAAAGAGCATTACGAGCTGGAGATCTTTGTGAGTCTGTTCAAGAGCCATTTCTGCTAAAATAAATAGCGAGCAAATGAGAAAACCAATCTCAATGTACGTGATGCAATGTTATGCTATGATATGCAATGTTTATCGAATGCAATGCAATGTTTTCAAGGACCTAAGAGATTTAAATTTGTTAAACAAGCAATGAACAAACATTTATTAGTACTTCTCATTATTCTTTTTCTTTTAAGTACAAGAGATAGTTCAAAACAATAAAAGAAAACAAAACATCCTAAAGCTCTAAGTCTCCATGGGCTTCCTCTTGGTGCCGATGTAGGCGTTGATGTTTCGCTCCTCGTGAAGTAGCTTGGTCAACTCTAGAACTTTCTTCTCGTTTGCGTAACACTGAGCTTCAAAGGTATCCCTTTCTTCTTTTAGTTGAATCCAGGATCTCTTCAAGTCTTCAAAATCGGTAGGCATGTCGGGATGGAGACGATTATAAGTCGTCACCTATAGCAGGTTCCATAATTCTGGTAAAGCAGTGAATGGCATCATGAGGTTTTGAGCTCGAGCTCGCACCCATTTGAGGTAAGGTTCCCAAGGAATGGAGTTCGGGTGCCCCAAAGTCTTGGTATCAGTCTTCTTTACCATGCCCCAAGCATGTATAAACCTTAAATCGGTAGATGCGGAGATCGTGATTGTAGTCGAACACAACATCTTGGAGAAGCATATCATGTGGACCATCTCTTGAGCAAAACCAAACTGACGTAGAGCTAGAAGGGTTGTAAGTAATACCTCCCTTATACCAAGTAGTGGTACATTAGGGAATTCTCCACAACTCGATGAATGTGAAGTCCTTTTGAGAGAAAGGTTCCAACGGATATCGAATGAGAGAGTGACATCAATCTTTGAGACCATCTCAACCTTTGTTCATTCTTCAAAGATGGAGGAAGGTGCGAAATAAACCACCTTGAAAGTAACGGTACACAACACATGAGAGTTCCTTGTCGCTTAGTAATGCAGTGTGGAGAATGTAGAATGTCTCCAAGTAAGGTAGCCTGGATTGCGGGTAAGAATAACTTGATGGCATTGACATCTATGAATTGATCCGAGTTAGGGAAGAACCAAACCATAAATTAGCAAGGCCACAATGTTCTCAAATGCATGGAAACTCATAACTTTGAGGAATTCTCGGGCTTTCTTGATTAAGAACTTGGAAAGTAAACCCTTAACTCCACTTCTAGTTTCCCAATTGGCTTGATATCGAACTTAAGATGTAAGGCGATGCAATGTCTTCGTTAGGAACCTTTTCAAACCGGTGAATGGCATTTGGTCAGAATAGGTACCCAAGTAGCTTAGAACTCTTCAAGGTAGGAACCAAGCGATAATCGGAAATGTAAAGCAATGGTGTTTGGATCAAAAGCTGGAATAGGACATGCATCATATCTTCTTCAAAACCGAGATAACCAAATCAAGTAGATAACCATGTCTTTTGATGAGCAGCATGGTGGGAATTTACGAAACCAATTCTTTGAGTTGAGAAGGATACCCATGAAGTTGATTCGGATAGTCTTTCTAGAAGCCATAATCCCTACAAAGCAGCAAAGATAAATCCTAGGTCCTTGAAATAGTTAGAAATGATATGCAATGCGAATGATGTCATGATGTCATGTTTAGCACACACAACAATTCACACAATGAGCCTAGGGTTAAGGCTTGCATGAGGTATAGGTGATTACCCACCAAAAGTTTGAGTTGGTTCATCTGTCCTATAATAGTAACGGGTTCTAGGAATCTCACATCAGATCTTTCTCGTGGCGCTTATTTCAATCTGACCAAGTGGTCGATCGAAAATGTCCCAAAGTCGATCTCAATGAGCGTAGCATCAGTATCAACCAACCTCGGTCTACACAAAGCCGCCATCTCACTACCTTCTAATGGCCAAGATGGGTCAATTAAGGTTCTAAAAGTTTAGTTAGCGCTTGATGACACCACGAAGCCAAATACTTTCTTCAACTTGGGAATGAAGAGTATCGGGACAACCAAAGTGTCACGCTAACGTAGCCATCATGTTGACCGTGGTTATCGTCTAGCGGTCGCGATGATCTAATGCTACTTACCTAAAGGAAACCGGATCGGGTGTAGGATCCCCAACAATATAATACCCAAGCAACCCTTAAAGATAAAGCATACAAGTCAAACAAAAAGCAATAAAGGTTATCTAGAAATCCTAAGGCAATTCTCTCTTTTGGGTGTCCCAGTAGTCGCGATTACGTGATGGTGAAGCGACTTTGTAGGATTTTGTATCAAATGTGCGGATAGCAAGAGTCGCCACCGACTTTTATTTTATCAATTAAGGGAAGGTAAAAGTAACGAAAAAGACCTTCGTTAGATTACGAGTTCGGGAGAATGGTTATGAAAAGGAAGGTATTAGCACCCTTTCCATCCATGATTTATCTCACGGGCTCTTAGTTGCTCTTAGATCACTTTTAAAATTGCTACGTGTGTTTGACAAAATGTTTTGAAAAGAGGCATTTCGCTTTGACTTTGTAATGACTCATGTAGGAGTGTATACAAAGTGTTCGGAAATGTTTCGTTTTGAAAAAATTTGAACTTTGAAAAAGTGTGTGGTGTGAAAAGCATTTGATAGAGCAAGCAACTAAGAGACTTATTTACCCACTCGAATTGGTCGTTTGTTGTACTTCTACATTCCTTTAGAATAGCGCTAGCCATACCATTAGTTAGTAGGTAGCTCCATTCGTTGGATGTAAACGGGACATTCGAAGGGACATCGGATGGTCATAGAAGGCAACTTGTAGGAAGTATCCTAGCACATTCGAAGGACTATCATCATTTTCGTGGCGACAATCGAGGTCAAGATCATGTATTCGGAGCGTGGGTCTTATGATCTTTGTATCGAAGGGACTATGATGATTTGTTTGGAAGGCAACGGTGCTAGAATACCTCTACGTTCGAGGGACATGACCATTTGTAATCGGAAGGCATCGAGAGAGAATTACCCTAAGGGGTGCGTGTGTGAGAGAGGTGTGTCAAATTCAGATATTTTATCTTGAAAATTAGTGTGAGCTATGTCCAATTATTATCTTGCCATACACGCCTAATTACTAGCAATTGATAAGGGTGCGGAAAGTAAAAATGCGGAATGTAAAGGTGCGGAAAATAAACCTACGCTATTACATGGCTTTGGGGCAGATACATAATTTAAACTTGCGGAAAATAAAAGCCTAATTAACTATTACAACCCATGAGCAATTACATTATTGGAAAAATAAAACGATAAAAGAAAAAACGTCTGAATCGGTGCAACCTGTGAAAGAATAAGAAAATCGGGAAATATGATGAAATTGAAATAAGATGAAATGTTAGAAAAAATGCAAATTTTAATATGAGAAAATTAATATATGCTGGAAATAAGATAAATAAGTTAAAATAATTTTTTGGGATTTTTTGGAAAAGGTTTAATAATTAAAATGCAATTAATAATGATTTAAATGCAAAAATATAAATAAAATAAATATGCATGCAAAAATTATATTTTTTAATTTATTAAATTAAATAAAGGTTTTATGAAAATAATGCAAAAGAAAAATGTTTTGGTAATTTTTAATGCGAAATAAAATATAGAAAAGAATTAAAATGTAATGAAAATATTAAATAAATAAGAAATATGGAAAATATGAAGTTTTGTAAAGTTTTGAGAAAAAGAACCAAAGCGGTGCTGGATGGATCGAACCGTGACCTAAGCATCTTTCAAAAGCCAAGCCTTAACCTTTGGACAGCGTGTCTTTGGTGTTTTAAAAGCGGAATCATTTGAATAAAACGTTGACACGTCTGGATATATTTGAAAACAAAGTCGACGCGTGGGGCCCTCGCTGGATGAGAAACGAATCGAGATAAGCCATGGCCACATAAACCACCTTGGTCGAGATCAGTCAACGGCGCGGACCCTAACTCGGTCGTCTCTCGATCAAACAAAATTGAAACACACAAAACACGACAATTAAATGGAAAAAGACCTACCCCTAAATCGGACCCTCTGAATCCATTGGTGGCCTAGTTTCTCCACGAAAACAAGCTGTATGAACGGTTCGAATCAAGCAGTTCGAAATGCCTAGCTATGGTGATCGAGTTCTACGTCTAAGCTTGCATGTAAGGCTTCATTCATGACCTAACAAGCATCCTGGATCGATATAAACACACAAGCGTTAACAATGCATGAATAATGAAATTGAATTTCAAAATATACCAAATCGAAGTATGTTCTTGTGCACGATCACGGGCAGACTGGCTTGGCGATGGATGTTTTTGACCCTGAACCTCTGAGCAAGTTTAGATGGATGGCTTTGGTGAAACTTGCTGGAGAATAAAATTCAAATTTTCAAAATTGAGAAAATTTTGCAGAGTTTGGGTTTGTTTTAGGTTAGGGTTTCCTCCTTTGTCTTGGGTATTGCTTGGTATTTATAGGAGTTTTGGAAGAAAAAACAAGGAAAAAGATTGGAAATTGAATGTGCAAATATTTTCTTTGAAAATCAAATCAAATTTTGAAGAAAATATGATTTTCTCATCAATGCCATGGCTTGAATTTGGTAAATGGTGTGGGCTTTCTTGGACATTAAGAGATATAAATCCAACTCAATTGAAAAAATAACTTAATTTTCATATTTTACATAATTTATTTTTGAATTAAATGTTGTAAAATTCAAATATAAACCATGAAAATAGAAAATTACCAATGCCAAGCTTTTATGGATCAAGAATAACATCATGAACAAGTTTGGATCAAAAGATTATAGGCCCATTTGGAAAATTTTGCATTTTGACCAAAATGTCCTTTTGTGCAATTGTCCAAAATTGCCCAACTTCTGAATAGTGTATCTTGCTCAATTTTCCACATTTTTGAGTGTTCTTAGACTTTTTGGAAAGCTCTAAGAGTCCTCTAACCAATGTCTTTGGTCTCATCTCAATTGGAGTTACCATGCTCAAAATATCTTCAAAACAAAAAGTTGACTTTTGTTGACTTTGAAAAACACTGTAATGTTTTGAGCTATACCTCTCAAATGAAGCATTTTTGGACATTCTTGTGAGACATGAAGTTGTAGAGAATTGAATTTCCTTCAAAACAAGAGGTGGTGGAAAAATTTACGAGAAAGTATGAGAAAGTTATGATCGGTCAAAGTTCATTGACTTTTCATCTAGAAACCCTAATTTAGAAAGTTTGACTTTTGGGCAAATCTTGAGTTTTCTTGATGAATCATGATCAACCCTTGATCAAATGATGAATGTAACTTCAAAATGAGGATGTTGACCAAAATCAGAAGTTTTGTTGTATGTTGACCACAGTTGACTTTTGTTCAATACACGATTTTCAACCATCGAACAATTATGCGGAAACTTGACTTGTGAGGCTTGAAACTTGACATGGAGAATCTTTGAAGCATATGAGGAGGCATGAAGGCCATTGAAGATGTTGGAAATCCATCTTGACTTGAGAGATACCAAACCCTAGTTTGGGTTGATTGTCTAGGAGAGAGTTTGTCTGATCAACTCTTGAGGAATCCTTGAGTATGGATGTATGAAATCTCTTGAGTAGATGGAGGGCAAATTTTGGGGTATGACACATGTCACAGTCTCAGATGGCTTTAGTTTCTTTTGAGATTGATACTTGAACATCTCTTTGCAAGTTAACCACCAAGGGTATGGGGGAAACCAAGCCAGAGCCAGTTCTGAGGTAGGTAGTTTGGGAAACTTAGGCGGATGCATTTCGAGTGCCAACCTATACCTATCCTCGGTGACAACCTGAAGGAAGTCGAACTTGAGACTTTTCTTTAAATTTTTCCTTCAAGGTTTGGGACGCTCGATACACAGTGGTCTCCAGGCGCGTAGGATCATAAGTTGTTTCGAAGTAATTCTGAAAAGCTTTAATCTCTTGAGCATGAGTGAACATACCTTTCTTTTTGTGTACCTACACATCGAACACAGCGATTAGTTTCTTTTGGATGGTGATAGTATCAAACATATAAGACTGGTAGAATTTAGTCCACCAATCCAGAAAACCCTTTGATGAAAAATAGGTTGGTTCAAAAGAAATTAATTCAAACTGAGCAAAATCTTGATATTGTTCCTGCTGCAGTTTAGCTTCTCTGGCCTTGAAGGTTCGACCGGAAGTAATGGCGCTTTGGGTTTGAAAAAGGGGTTCGAGAATTAGCGACATAAACGAAGGGTCTTGAAATGAAATTGGGTTGGTAGGCAAGCAGAGGATTTGGTTCTTGGTTGGAGTGATTCTTGAGGAGATTAGTCTTGGGAGCAAGAAGGCTTTCGGATGTCTTGGATCTCTTTACTCTTAGCAGCCTCTGAAAGGGACATGGTGAACCATGATGGTCCATGAGTCCTCGAAGCAAAAGGTGCCATAGTTTCCTCAAATTTATGCCTTTTAGAAAAGATCATGATGTATTGTGAGAACAGAATTTGGAAATCAGCCTTATCATCATTCGGAGTCAGTCTTCTCAGCCTTATGCCTTCAACATTTCGATCCGCTACCTCTGGATCTTGCTCAACAATGGTATCAACGGTGGATAACAAAGATTCAAACATGGCATTAAGCCATAGCGGAGTAACCGAGAAGGACCGCTAGCAAGATGTTCTTGGGAGTGAGATTTCGGACTCAAACAGCTGATCTCAAACTTTCATAGAGATCAACAAGTAAGAGCTCACTCAAACAAACTCTCCTATTTTCGTGTAAATCTCTGGCTAGAGGAATAAACCTACTGGCTACTTGTAGTGACCTACTGCAAAACACATATCTCGATAACCATAGGGTGAGGAAGCGATATGCTACATCGATACTATCACCTTCATGTGATAATGGTGATAAATTTTGAGGCCAACTTGACGTCGAAGTCAACGATGCTTGAATGTTCTTGGTCGAGGAATATATGTCTCTTCTCTTGGTGATAAGCCCGTGATGCTATATCGAAGAATGTGGGTGTGATCATTCCTCCGGAAGGTGAAAGGTATTATAGGTACTATCCCAAAAGTACAAAGAAAATAATAAGGGATGGCTATAGGTGAAGCACGGATTCGACAACTTGATTAGATTGTAGATTCCTAGCTCTTCCATTGGTGGGATTTCTTAGCCTCTACCTTAGCAAATCAGTTTTGTAAGCTACATCGGGGTAGGGCAAGATCGAAGCGCTTAAAATTGCTTTTAACGTAATCCAAAATGAAAGGGTCTTTCGGGGGAACATCAGGGGTTTCTATGTTTTTTGAAGTAGAGGATTCATTCGCATTCTCGGTTCCTAACCTAGGGGTTTCCATCTTATTAAACAATGGTTTAAAATCATAGCAAGCGAGGAATATTGTTCTAGTATCTTTCAGATTTCAAAGCGTAAAGAGGCCCATTAGGGCAAACCTCTTTCAGCAGCATTGGTTGGGATTAATACGAGAAAATGCAGGGAGTTCTTGTTCCTTGGAGATTCCTTGGGGAATAAGTACGGATTGACCTTGATGAATACCGACTTGGCTTTCCATGATCGGTCCAGCGTTCTTGCTTTTCTTCTTGGAAATCTTCTTCATTTGGGATGTTGTTGAAGACATTGTTGGAAATTGTTGAGAGCTTTTGGGGTTTTTAACAAGAAGAGAAGAAAAAGAGTTCAGTGTGGAAAAAGAGTAAAAAACTAAAGCTGTTTAGTTTTATAGTAAGGAAGTTGAAGCACTCATCAACTAAAGCCCATATACATGGAGGTCGTGGGTTGGATACGGAATGAGGTGGCGTAAAGTGAACATTGGTAACAAGCGTGATTAAAAATAATCATTGTCTTTAATAACCGACCATGCTGTGGCAACTGTTTTGAAGCGGTTCGGAAACCCAAGAGACGTCGTGATTGACATAGTGGAAGTCATACACAGTATCATGAATACTCAAAGTCACATCAAAATCTTGTGAATATGTTTAAAATAAGTATTTCTCAAAAAGAGGTTCGAAATACATATTTTAAAGGGCATTTGTTGGTGAAGATTTTGATATATATGATTGAAATGGAATCATTGAGCTCAAACGAAATAATGTCGGTGTTCGTGGGAACAAAGTGAATGTCACGATTCGGAATGAAAAATTGGCTCTTGAATGGACGTCTTGAAACTTGGAGCTTGAATGACAATTATGATGATACATAAAGGAAGCTTGAGTGGTAGTAGGATTATATCGAGAAGTGAGTTGAAGCAAGTGGCCAAAGCATTTGAAATTCAAGCGGCGGGATAATTGGAAGTTAGAAAATATCTGTGGAGGCAGTTCGAAGGCAGCGTGGAAGCAAGAAAGCGCGATGTTCGCATGTTACGAGCGTGGCAAGATCTCATAAGTCAGACCGTTATGGTCGAAGTAGTATAAATATAAGTCTTAGTGTTAGGATTTCATGTGTCATATCTATTGTACAAAAATTCAGTAAACATTCAAAATACCACATGGCTAGGGAAACGAATGCTCGAATAATGTACGTATGATTGCACCGAAACTTTTATTATTCAGTAAACATCTTTATCTTTCCAATTTATCCTTTATCTTTGCATCAATGTCTTTTAAATTCTTTACATTCAAAGTCATTTAACTTTTCCTTGCATTTAAATGTTTCTTTTATTTCAAAGTCCTTTACATTTCAGAAACTCTTTACATTAACGTTCTTACTTTCCAGAAAATCTTTTACATTCTTGTCTTTTACATTTCATGCTTTTATATTCATGCTTTTACATTAAAAGTCTTTTACCTTTAAAAACCATTTACGTTTTCCTGCATTTATACATTTCTTTGCAAATCGAACCTTTACGTGTTTTACTTGTTCAAATCAGTTTTCATGTTATTTTATTTGATCATGTCATCAAGTCAGTTAACATTGTGATTGAAATACATTGGATATATATAAAACACTCTGAATACAAGTCTTAAACATGAACACTTATTTTGTTATTAATTCTATCCAAGCGACCAATACCCATAGGATCAATCTAGTCGATCCTGCAAGTTACGGAGGAATTGAATAACAATCATAAAGCTTATTCGATAGTTTGGAGGACTAGCGGTTGTTTCACCGAAATCCATGAGCAAGCAAATCCACTTCGATCCTGAGTGGACATACGATGAATTTGATACTAAAATACAGATCGGTATCTTGTCACGAGCGTGAATTTGATCGAGCTTGGTACAACTCCATGATACATACGATACAATGGGTGCTTTCACTAAACATGATTCTGCACTTGACATCTGCTTCAAGGATTTTCGAGGATGTCCACCATAGGCGGACATTCAACGATTATTAGACATTGGTGACATACGGATCTTGAAATAGAAATGACTATGGCGTAAATATGGTAGGGCATTTTCCGCATGAGCTTTTAGTCTCGAGATATCACCTCGGAAATTCCAGTAAGCGTTATTGTCCCTGTTTCAATATGCCCAATCATGTGGAGATTGAATATAGCAGTTCAAAGGTTCGAGTCTCCTTTGGTGATTTTCCTACAGTCTGTTCCATACAGTTCTAACAAAGCAATTCCTACCAATACGATTGCAACTATGATAGAAGATGGGAAGGAGAAACCCATGCCAACTCTTTCGACCAATGTCAACATAACTTGAAATTGGACGAATAGCGAAGTGGATGAGTACATACTCGATTACCGCCAAAACCACCTGTTGTTCCTATTGTTAGACAAAATCCGGTTAATACACCTCCGAGAACCCCACGAGTTCACATTGGTAACTCAAATGTAAGCGTTGGACCGTCGATGGAACCCATGTCAACTCAGATTTCGATGAGATTTTGAAGCTAATCGAAAAATCTGAGTTGTGGATCAGCTGATGTAGACTCCTTCCAAAATCTCGATACTATCTCTACTTCTAAATTCCGAAGCTCACCGAGAAGCTTTGATGAAAGTGCTAGATCAAGCTTATGTAGATCACGACGTGACTACAGACCAATTTGGAGGAATTGTGGGCAACATAACGACACAACAATTTAAGCTTCAGCGATGAAGAACTCCCGAGGAAGGGAAAGATCCTGTCGGCTCGCATATCTCAATGATTTGCCAATCAGATTCTTTGTCCAACGTACTAGTGGATACTGGTTCATCCTTAAACGTAATGCCAAAAACGACTCTCGCTCGTTTAGCTTACAAAGGAAC
The DNA here is from genome assembly GCA_021764765.1 of Vicia sativa. Classification (NCBI taxonomy): domain Eukaryota; kingdom Viridiplantae; phylum Streptophyta; class Magnoliopsida; order Fabales; family Fabaceae; genus Vicia; species Vicia sativa. The sequence continues at coordinate 215,116,354 of CM038793.1, forward strand.
GCCGATGAAGTTCAATGACATAGTGGTAAGAGCCTTTGATGGGTCAAGGAATACATTATTGGAAGTCGATCTCCCGATGACAATTGGCCCGCATACCTTCCAAATCACTTTCCAGGTCATGGATGTGCCAGCTGCTTACAGTTGTTTGCTAGGAAGACCATGGATACACGAAGCAGGAGCTGTGACATCCACTCTCCATCAAAAACTGAAGTTCACAGTAAATGGAAAACTAGTAACTATCATCGGTGAACAAGCCTTACTAGTCAGCCATTTATCCAACTTTTCTTTCATTACAACCAACGACGTTGAAGGAACACAGTTCCAAGGACATCCGTTAGAAGATGAATCTACAAGCAAAAGCAGATCATCTATCTCCTCTTACAAAGAAGCGACGCAGATAGTGAAAGATGGTAACGCTGCAGGTTGGGGACAAGTAATAAAACCTATCAACAACGAGACAAAGGTCGAGCTCGGGTTCGCTCCAGTATTTCCTAAAGACAAGCAAAGGGATGAAACACTTCGCCCAATCAGAGAAGTATTCCACAGTGGGGGTTTCTTAAACCCTGTTCTTCAAGAGGTTAATGTTCTTACCAATGAAGGTGATGAAGACGATCTCTCTGGATCTGAAGAGTGGAGCACTTATCTTACCAGCTCTGAATATATGTCTCAGGAAGAATCATACGCACCATTCTATCCTCCGACTGACCAATTCAAAGGCATGTCTCTACAAAACACTGAGAATGGAAATCCACCTATCCCTTCTGAAGTTTGGGATACCTTGGGAGAACCAAGTGGAAAGTTTGACTACATGGTGAAATACACTGCGCCTGAAAGCTCAAAAATCAGAATTGAAGATATCCAACCAACTGGATGGGGTGATTCTTTTGAGTATCCTAATCAACCAGAAGAGGAGTACACATCTTCCCGATCTCATCAACCAATTGAGGTTCCAAATGAAGATCTCTGTTTCAATACGCCTGTGGAATTTGTTAAACCAGATCTTGACTATCACTACATCAACGTAATTACTGAAGATCAGGAATACGATTCGGGATACGAATTGGAAAGTGTCGCCAACAATGAGTCTCTTCACTTAGAAGATTGGAGAGTACATCCCCAGAATTCAACGCAAATGCCAATGGAAAGTACATATGTTGTATCCTATGATTCTTGATCTGTCCATCAAGCAGAAGAAGATCGTTTCAGCAGCACAAAAGGCAAGGTCAATCGTCCAGAGTCTTCAAAGCCTGTTCGACCAACGACCAAAGTCTATTCGAGGATTAAGCCAAGTGGAAAATTACCAGAGTACCTCGACTTCCAAGGAGTTCGCCACTATTGGAAGCCTGTTGAAGTTCGGACTAATGTTCATAGTTCTAAGTAGTTTATCTTTGCTTTTGTTTTGAACTCTCGCTGCGCCCAAAGTGAAGAGATGTTTTATAGGGTTTAGCTTTTAAATAATTTCTCTTTGTCTTGCCCAAGACCGGAGTGTCCACCAGTTAAACAAAGACTGAGAAGAGTTCACCCTGAAATGGCTGACAAGATCAAAAAGGAAGTTCAAAAGCAGCTCGACGCAGGTTTCCTTGGCACCTCTGAATATCCTCAATGGCTAGCCAACATAGTGCTGTCTCAAAGAAAGGCGGAAGGTCGAATGTGTGTTGACTACCGGGACTTGAACAAAGCTAGTCCAAAAGACGATTTCCCACTACCGCATATCGACATGCTAGTGGATAGTACTGCAAAGTTCAACGTCTTTTCCTTTATGGACGGTTTCTCTGGCTATAATCAGATCGAATGGCTCCGAAGACATGGAAGACATCCTTCATCACGCATGGGGCACATTTGGCTACAAAGTAATCTTGTTTGGGTTAAAGAATGCGGTAGCGACTTACCAAGGGCGATGACTACTCTCTTTCATGACATGATGCACAAAGAGGTCGAAGTCTCGTGAGCGACATGATAACAAAGTCGGACACGAAGAAGAGCATATAGAATATCTCTTGAAATTGTTTGACTAAGGAAATTTCACTCCTTTGAATCCTAACAAGTGCACCTTTGGGTAAGATCTGGAAAACTCCTAGGTTTCATCGTCAGGTCAAGAGTACGGAAGTTGACCACTGACAAAGTCAGGCTATTCAAGAAATGCTGTTGTGATACGGTGACGACTTTTTAGTGTTTGTATCGCAAATGTGGGATAGCAAGAGTCGCCACCGACTTTTATTTTATCCAATTAAGGGAAGGTAAAAGTACAGAAAAAGACCTTCGTTAGATTAAAGTGCGGAGAATGGTTATGAAAAGGGAAGGTATTAGCACCTTTCCATCCGTAGTTATCTGGGCTCTTAGTTGCTCTAGATCACTTTAAAATTGTGTTTTCTGTGTGTTTGACAAAAATGTTTTGAAAAGGCATTTCGCTTTGACTTTGTAATGATTCATGTAGGAATGTATACAAAGTGTTCGGAAATGTTTCGTTTTTGAAAAGAGTTTGAACTTTGAAAAAATATGAGGTGTGAAAAGTATTTTGATAGAGCAAGCAACTAAAAGTCTTATCACCTACTCAGAATTGGTCGTTTTCGTGTTGTTTTACGTTCCTTTAGAATAGCGTCATTCGTACCATTAGTTGGTAGGTAACTCCATTCGTTGGATATAAGCGGGACATTCGAAGGGACATCGGATGGTCATAGAAGGCAACTTGTAGGAAGTATCCTAGCACATTCGAAGGGACTATCATCATTTTTTCGTAGGCGACAATCGAGGGTCAAGATCATGTATTCGTAGGCGACATCGTGGGTCTTATGATCTTTGTATCGAAGGGACTATGATGATTTGTTTGGAAGGCAACGGTGCTAGAATACCTCTACGTTCGAGGGACATGACCATTTTTGAATTCGTAAGGCAACGAGAAAGAATTACCCTAAGGGGTGCATGTGTGAAAGAGAGTGTGTCGATTTCAGATATTTTTATCTTGGAATTAGTGAGCTATGTTCATTATTAGTCTTGCCATACACGCCTAGTTACTAACAGTTTATAAGTGCGGAAATTAAAATGCGGAATGTAAAGTGCGGAAGGTAAATGTCCTCACGCTATTACATGGCTTTGGGGCGATACATAATTTAAACTTTGCGGAAAATAAAGCCTAATTTAAACTATTACATCCCATAGACAGTTACATTATTGGAAAAATAAAATGATAAAGAAAAATCGATCGAATCGGATCAACTGTAAAGAATGAGAAATCGGAAAATACGAGATGAATCGAACAAGAGAAAAATGTTAGAAAATGCAAGTTTTAATCGGAAAAATATGACATCTGGAAATAACATAAATATGCTAAAATAATTTTTGGGATTTTTGAATGCAATTTAATAATTTAAAATGAATTAAAAGTAATTAAAATGCAAAATTATGAATAAAAATAAATATGCATGCAAAATTATATTTTTTAATTTTATAAATTAAATAAAGGTTTTCTGAAAATAATGTAAAAAAGAAAAATAATTTTTGGTAATTTTTTAATGCAGAAATAAAATTATGAAAAGAAATTAAAATTGAATGGAAATATTAAATAAATAAGAAAAATAGAAAAAATATGAAAATATGCAAGTTTTATAAAAGAAAAGCAAAACGGTCTGGAAGGGTTGGCGAGGACCTCTTGGAGTATCTTCTACATGCCACGCCTTAACCACTAGGCCATCTTGCATTTGGTGTTTGTGAGATTGAAATTAAATGAAGATAAGCGTTCACGTGTCAAGGATTTTGAAAATCAAAGCACAGTCAGCCGCGGGCCCCGATTATTTTGAATGGACGAATCGGAGAGCGAAACGCACGCATACCCTCGCTGAGTCAAATGAGTCGTGCCGGGACCTAGCTCCGGTCGTCTTCTCATTGCTCGATTTCTCCAACTGCAAAATACGATTAATAAACAAGAAAGAAGGACCTTATCCCCTAAATCGACCATGGCGAACACGATGGTGGTGTTAGTTTTCAGAAAGTTCCTCTAACTACGATTGAAACTCAGGCTCAAAACCCTAAACATGGGATTGTGAGATTTATCGTTCAACCTTGCTAACGATTGCCCGGATCGAGTCTATGAGTCTCATGAACACAAAAAGGCATTAGAAGCGATTAACACAAGCGAGAATAATCAAATGCAAAAATCAAAAGTTTTGAATATGTATGTATGTATATGCATCGATTACGGATGGTTTGATCAATGCCAATAATGTATTTTACTCAAACCTACCTCCACGAAGACAATGGGATGGTTTTGATGGTGAAAGTGGCTGCACAATAAATTCAATTTCTCAAGTTTCTTGAAAATTTTGCAAGAATAAGGGTTTGGCTTGAGCTAGGGTTTCGTGTTTGTGGCTTGGCATATTCTTTGAGTATTTATAGAAGAGATTGAGAGAGGAAAAAGAGTGAAAAAGATTTGATTTGGAGCATTCAATATTTTCAAATAAAATCAATTTTCTTGAAAGAAATTTGATTTCCTCTTCAATGCATGATCATGCAAATTTGGCAAGTGTTTTGGGCTTTCTTGGACTTCAAGTTTGGTATAAAATCGACCCTTTGGAAAAATATATTATTTTCATATTTTATATAATTTAATTTTGAATTAAATGTTCTAAAATTCAAAAATAAATCAATAAAATAGAAAATTGCCATGGCCAAGCATTTATGGGTCAAGAATAATGTCATGAACAAGTTTGGATCAAAATATTTTAGGCCCATTTGGAAAATTTTGCATTTTGACCAAAATGTCCTTTTGTGCAATTGTCCAAAATTTCCCAACTTCTGAATAGTGTATCTTGCTCAATTTTCCACATTTTTGAGTGTTCTTGGACTTTTTGAAAAGCTCTAAGAGTCCTCTAACCAACCTTTCTGGTCTCATCTCAATTGGAGTTTCCATGATCAATATATCTTCAAAACAAAAAGTTGACTTTTTGTTGACTTTGAAAATGACCTGTAATGTTTTGAGTCATACCTCTCAAATGAAGCATTTTTTGGACATTCTTGTGAGACATGAAGTTGTAGAAATTGAATTTCCTTCAAAACAAGAGGTGGTGGAAAAATTTACGAGAAAGTATGAAGAAGTTATGATCAGTCAAAGTTCAGGTGACTTTTCATCTAGAAACCCTAATTTAGAAAGTTTGACTTTTGAGCAAATCTTGAGTTTTCTTGATGAATCATGATCAACCTTTGATCAAATGATGAATATAACTTCAAAATGAGGATGTTGACCAAAAATTATGAAGTTTGACTGTATGTTGACCACAGTTGACTTTGTCCAATCTGATGATTTTCAACCATCGAGCAATTGTGCGAAACTTGACTTGTAAGGCTTGAAACTTGTCGTGGAGAATCTTTGAAGCATATGAGGAGGCATGAAGACCATTAGAGATGTTGGAAGTCCATCTTGACCTGAGAATTGCCAAACCCTAGTTTGGGTTGATTGTCTAGGAGAGAGTTTGTCTGATCAACTCTTGAGGAATCCTTGATTATGGATGTATGAAATATCTTGAGAAGATGGAGGGCAAATTTTGGGGTATGACAGCTGCCCCTATTCAATCTTCTTGTACTGGAAGGTTAGATTGACACGCTTGTCTTTCGTGACCTGAAGGTAGAAGATGATTGAACACTTAACACACAATTTGCACTCATTTGTTGGTGGATGATGCGGGAATGGGCTTACGGATGCCATTTGGAGAAGGTAGAGACTTCGCTGGGGGATGAGTCGTATGCTAGACTCGAGGTCGTTGATAAGGAAATTGACGAGGATGGGCTTAAGATGCCATCTGGAAAGATCGATGTTGGGGTGAGTCGTGTGGCTGGGTTTTGGAAGGAGCATGGAGATGGGCTTAAGATGCCATCCGGAGGGAGTCGTATGTTAGACTTCGTGCTCATTTTTGAATGAAGTTATTGGTTTGTATTGATTTTGAACCAAATATGCAGCATTCTGAAGGCGAAGAAATGTTGACAAGTAGTCGGAGATGGGCTTAAGATGCCATCCAAGGCAAATGAGTCGTACGCTAGACTCTGTAGTTGCTGTTGATAATAAGAAGGGATCAGAATAAATATTCGTGCCGGTTACTCTGAGGGAGGTAGTAGTTGGCAAAAATGTGGATAGCTTCCCTGTTGTGCATCGGGTGTTGATCCATTGCCTATTATCGGAGGATAACCAGGGGCGGTCTTTCAGATAGTTTTCCCGTCGATTCGGGGCTTAATCCTGGACCAGTCATCGGAGGACAACCAGGGGTGGTCTTTCAGATAGTTTTCCCGTCGGTTCGGGGCTTAATCCTGGACCAGTCGTCGGAAGTGACTTTCACCTGTTTTGGAAAAAACAAGAGAAACTTTGATAGAATATTTGTTAGTCTTATGCAAAGTATGATGCATGACAATGTATATGAATGACATATGCATGAATTATGACTTTATGAGTAATCTATGAATGAAAGATGTTGTCATATTTCAAAACATATCCATCTTGAAGAAGATGCGGATGTTCTGTTTGAGGATTTCTGACTTCTGCTTGGGGATTTGAATAGGTGAGAACCCCGCTTTTGAAGGAGAAGAAAGATATCCTGGATTCCTCCGATGCACTACCTGACCAAGTCTTGGGCCTAGATATTGTTGAGGAAGGTAGAGATTTGAGAAGCTCGTCGTCGGAGATCTCATACATAGACCCTACTGGGGAGAGTCTGGGAGGAAGTCCGTTGGGGATCTTGCATGTAGACCCTGTTGGGAAGAATTAGGTGGCGCTCTACTGGGGATATTGAGCGCAGATCTCACTGGAGAGCGCTTGATGGTTGCTGGGAGACCGGGTTGAGGCCCGTTGGAATCTCTGACTGGGGAATAGGAGATGTAGATTTTCTTCTCGAGTCGGATACGGTCTTTGGAGAAAAGGAGAATTGTTGAGAGATATCCGTGGGGATAAACATCTTAGGCGGGGATGAAGTGTTCTTGCTCGGAGGCGATGTAACATTTCTCGGTTGAGTGGAATCACTTTGTGGATTAACATATACTCCGGGGGGAGGTTTAGTGGTGACACCTCTGCGAGAGATTATGCTCTATGGGGGAATGTTTTTTGGTGACCTTCGTCGTCATCTCAATTCCTAGAGCCTGTAGTAATTACATTTGTATGCCCGCTTTTCGTATGTTTGTGATTAGATTCTTATTGTCAAATCGTATAGTCATTCAAAATAAGCGTTGGACTTTTGCAAATGACAACAACAAAAATTGTAAAGAGAAAGAAACTGCGTTTATTTGAAAGGTGGCGTATGGCCGAGTAGTTTGTACACAAGAAAGGTAAAAGCTGTCACGGAAACAATCTCGTTAAGTTCCAACTATGCTAGTACTCATATATTTAACTATCTCATCTCCTTGTTGTCGAGTAGAAAGTGAGTGGATTGATTTTCGCCATTTGAATCTTGAATGTTGATAGTAGTGCGAAGCAAATGATGCGGAAGAGACATAGTGCGCTTAAATCCTAACTTTTGCCTAGACCGCCCTTTCGGGTTTCGGTCTGGGATACCCTTTTTGCCCAAACCGCCTTTTAGGTTTCGACTTGCGGTGTACATGTTTTGCATATATCCTTAACTTTTGCCCGAACCTTTTGGTTTGCCGGGATGCCTTATTTTTGCCTAGGTTAAATCGACCTAGCGGGTCTCTTTATCGTAGTATTTTTGACTATGTCTGCGTTCACGGGTGTGGGAAGTCTTCACCATCCATGGTGCTAAGTATCATAGCTCCGCCGGAAAACACTTGTTTGACTACAAATGGTCCCTCATGGGTGGGAGTCCATTTGCCCACAGGATCACCTTGTGGAAGGATGATGCGCTTGACTACTAGATCACCGACTTGGTAGACTCGGTGCTTGACCTTCTTGTTAAATGCTCGATCATTATTACGATAGATCATCCATGGCAAATGGACGGCAGTCGTTCTCATCAATCAAGTTAATTTGATCAAGGCGGCGGACCCAATCATCTTCGCTTAACTGCGTCTTGGAGGACTACGGTTGAGGTATCGAACCTCGATGGGTAGGACTGCTTCCATACCGTACACAAGAGAGAGGGGTTGCCCTGTTGATGTTCGTCTTTGTAGTGAGATAACCATGAAGAGCAAATGGTAACATCTCATTCCAATCTTTGTAAATTCTTGTCATCTTCGTATAATCTTCTTAATGTTTTTGTTGGCGGCTTCCCTTCGCCATTCATCTTAGGCCGATAAGGAGAAGAGTTGTGATCCTTGATCTTGAGCTGCGTGCGAGTTCGGTGATCATCTTATTGTTGAGATTGGAACCGTTATCGTGATAATCCTTTCGGAGTGCCATACCGACGGACAAGATTATGCTTGATGAAGCGAGCCACAACATTCTTGGTAACGAGATCTGAGCGAGGCTTCTACCCACTTGGTGAAATAGTCAATTGCCACAAGGATGAAGCGATGTCCATTGGAAGGCGTGGGCTTGATTTCTCCGATCATGTCAATGCCCACATTGCAAAGGCCAAGGAGAAGTTAAAAGCGTTGAGGTCTTGGAGTGCGTGTGCTGTCGGCATAAATCGGCATTTGTGACAAGATCGAGTGTAGCGGTGACAATCGACTTCCATGGTAGACCAATAGTAACCTATTCTCAAAATCTTCTTAGCCATGGTGTGTCCACGGTGGGTACCAAATGCGCCGTGTAACTCTTCCATGATGCGTATTCTGTTTTACGGTCTACAGTAGGAGTAAGCACAAGTCGTGGTTGCGCTTGTATAAGATGCCGTTGCTGAGGAAGAATTTGGATGCAAATCTTCTCATGAACTTCTTATCATTAATAGATGCCCCTGCGGGATATTCCTGAGTCTCAAGATACCTCTTCACATCGTAGTACCAAGGTTTCTCTTCTGTATCAAGCTCGTATGTCTGTTGGTTAGTCAAACTTCTCAATGATGATCAGGGTGCCTCGTTGTCCCATCGACTTTGAACATAGGCGACATAGTAGCCGTGCGCAATTGATTCTCTTCTCGCGGAATGTGATTGAAAGTAATCTCTTCGAAGTAGGGGATCAAACTCAGAACATGCTCTCGATACGGAATGAGATTTGGATGCTTCGTATCCACTCGCATGTCGTGATCACTAAAATTGAGTCTCCATATACTTGCAAGAACTTGATTCTTAAATCAATAGCGACTTTGATACCCATGATGCACGCTTCATATTCGGCCATGTTGTTCGTGCAACTAACATAATCTGGCGGTGAAAGTATGTCCTTTGTGGGGATGTAATGATGGCGCCAATGCCATTGCCAAGTGCGTTTGAGGCTCCATCAAAGACCATGGTCCATCGGGATCCTTGTTCGGGTCCTTCGTCCGGGCACAGTTCTTCAATCGATGACTAGTAAAACATCTTCATCGGAAATTTGAGCGCATAGGCGATAGTCATCTACGGCTTGATGAGCCAAATGATCGGCTACTACACTTCCTTTGATTGCTTTCGAGAAGTGTCTTGGATGTCATATTTGGTCAAGATCATTTGCCATCTTGCTATTCTTCACGAAGGCTGGTTTCTCAAATATGTATTTTATCGGATCCATCTTGGAAATCAACAAGGTAGTGTGAGTCAACATATCTTGTCTTAGTCGTGACGACCCAAATAGCGTTGCAAGTTTTCTCTTGCGGTATCTTGTTTCAGTCGGTAAACTTTTGATAAGGTAGTATATTGCATGCTCTTTTCGACCGGACTCGTCATGTTAACACACACCCATTGAGTTCTCTACTTTGTCAAGTACATGATAAGAGGTCTTCCTTGGTGGCGGCATCGGGATAGGAGGATTACGAAGGTACTCCTTGATTTTGTCCAAAGCGATCGGCAATCGTCGTTCCATTCCACTACTTGATCTTTCTTAAGTAACTTGAAGATTGGCTCACAAGTAGCGATTAGGTGTGCAATGATCGGCAATGTAGTTCAATCGGCCCGAAACCTCGACTTCCTTCGGTGCGGGGGCGGCATCTCTTGGATAGCTTTAACCTTAGCGGGGTCAACCTCAATACCTTTTCCGACAACAAACCCTAGGAGTTTTCGGATCGACTCCAAAAGTGCACTTGTTAGGATTGAGTCTCGATCATGCTTCTTCAATCTGTCAAGCAGTTTACGCAAATGATCAAGATGTTCTTCTTGATCTGTGATCGAGCTATCATGTCGTCGGCGTAGACCTCTATCTCGTGATGAATCATGTCATGAAATAATGTCACCATAACGCGATAAGTGGCACCAGCGTTCTTGATCCGAGCGGCATAACCTTGTAATAGAAAGTGCCCCATGTAACGAAAGTAGTCTTTCCATGTCTTGAGGAGCCATTTTGATCGATTGTAACAGGAGAAACCATCCATGAAGGAGAACCTTATCTTTGAGAGGTGTTGTCAACGAGAACATCAATATGAGGAAGTGGGAAATCGTCTTTCGGACTCGCTTTGTTCGGATCTACGTAATCCACACATTCGTACCTTGCCATCCTTCTTAGGCACAGAACCACGTTTGCAACCCATTGTGGATAGGAAGTATGACTAAAGCGGCGTTGAAGCTGTTTCATAACTTTAGTTTTGATTTTCTCGACATCTCGGGACGCACGAACCTACATTTCTTGGGAGAAAACCTTCTTTTGTTGTCGGTGTACCACAATATCAATGTCTAAACCGGGCATGTCTTTGTATGACCAAGCAAAAACCTCAATATAGTCTCGTATCTGAACCAACCTTTCTTTAACACTTGTTCTCAAGACCGCTCCTATCTTGATCTCTTTTACATCTTCGTCGGTACCCAAATTCACAACCTCACTTGCTCTTAGGTGGGGTGTATAACTCGCTCCTCTTCTTGTAGCAATCGGCAAGTTCTCCTGGCACTTCACAATCTTCCTCACTTTCGTCTTCGGCTTGGTAGATCGGATTATCGAAGTCATATTTAGCAATAGCATAGTTGTTATTAATGAGATTCGGGGTGATTCTGCAGTGTATCACGTGGGTGTGTGTAAGAAACACATAGCTTTTTGAAGGGGTGATAAAGTAAAGAAAGAAAACAAACAATTGAATGCAAAAGTACAATGAATTTATTGAATGAAAACGCGTAAACAACAGATAATAACCCTCGCAAACGAGCCATGATGCCCCGGGTAAGGCACTAGGCTTTCAAAGTTTATTGTTCAAACATAAAGAAATACGAAAAGCAAAACAAAACAAGAGCAATTACTCCTGACTAAAGGAGATTGGTATGACGTCTTGACCTTCCAATTCTTGAGCCCATGATGCGGGTTGGGAAGATCCATTCTGATGTCGAAGTCGTTGTCGTCGTCTTCTATAGCATGGATTCCACTTTGGCTGATGCGGAAAGGAAGTTTGTCCGACACGTTCGTGGCATATCATCTTGACCCTTGATGGTGAAGCCTAAACCGGTCTTGTCGGTTGAAAGGAGATCGGGGGCGGCCCCATAGTACTACCTTCTTCAACAGCTTGAGCATCCTTCAATGAGGCCATCCTAGGCGGAGTCTTAACAACCTCGGGAGGCGGCAGGTCAGCAGGCATGACTACGGGCATTGTTTCAAAAGCAGCGGGGGTCTCAAAGAATTCACCCTCCACCTCGGTATCGGAATGATTGTAGATGGTGATCATATACTCTTCTTCACCACATCTTGTGACAACCTTCCCTTTCATCGGGTACTTGACCGATGTAAGGTAGAGTAACGGCCTTGCCATGTATCAAGGCGTCCAAGTAGGCAAGAGTAAAATGGGCGAATGTCCATGACAAAGAATGTGGAGTCAAAAGTGCAGGAACCGACTTTAACAGGCAGTGAGCTCTCCAAGAACTGTTCGCTTAGAACCATCAAAAGCTCTCACGATTATGTCCTTGGGTCTCGAGAACCAACCCTTGACATCAAGTCGATCAAGCGATCTTGATGGGATATTGAGGCGAGCCGGTATCTACCAAGACATGAGACAATGTAGTGCCCTTGCATTCAACGAGATGTGCAAGGCTTTGTTGTGTTTCTTTCGGCGAAGTCAAATCGACATCGAGAAGCCTAGGCCGTTGTTGGCGGCCGGCTAGCAATACAAACTTCAAAGCGGTCGGTGGTAGTGTCTTGAGTGCGTGAGCATTCTTTAGAAACTTCACCAAGGCATTAGCATGAGCCTCGAGCACAAGAGCGAGCAAGCATGGAGATCTTGGACGGAGTTTTCCTAAGCATTCCACATTGTACTCACTCTTCTTGATAATCTTGAATTTCCTCCATTTCTTGTTTGGAGGTGTCTTGACAACTTCCTTTGGTATACATGCGAAGCGGGGATGAGTCCTGGTTCTTTCCTCTAGCTTAGGGAAGGATTGAATAAGCTGGAATGCGAGCTGGAGTCGCGGTGTCTTTTGGAGGAGAGATATCGGAGAGAATACCCTTCGGTTCGGTCACCTTACTAGATCGGTGATGTTGTCAATGTCGGGAATGGTAGCTTCATGGTAAGATCTTCAATGGTCGAGGGTCTTGCTTGGCGCCATGATAGTAAACATCGACTCCATAATTCCAAGGATAGCCTTGTCGGAGGAATATGGGCGGCCTTGGTAATAATGAGAGGTGCCACTCTAGGCACGGAATTAGCGGAGGAAATCCTTATGGTGTTAACATCGGCATAGTCTTACGGGAAATCGTCACCCCATCCGTTGCCTTAACATCTTCAATAGGAATCTTGTAGCTTTCGAGAGCAGTGTACTTCACCATGTAATCATACTTTCCACTTGGCTGCCCCAAGGTATCCCACAGATGATGCAGTTTTGTTTGCATTGTCGATCTTCAACTTAGACATTTCTTCACGACACGCACGGTGGTTTCGAAATAGTATCTCACGGTTATCCATCATGCCTGAACACGTCTTCTCAACCAAGCACAACCATCGGTGCGGATGAGCACCAGCGACAATTCTTTGGGCATCTGGGTTGACACCGGCTTGCAACAAATTCTTCTTAACGGTCATCGGAGGAATGGTCAAGTCATCTATGTTGAAAACATAAGTCACCAACGACATTGGAACCTTGTCATGATTAGGCATAGGCGCGTTGATCACATTCGGTCTCAGCGGGAGGATCAAACTCAATGCAGCTTGAATCATATCTTGAATCTTGTTCTTGAGCCCAACAATCATCGATACTATGTCACAGGCTATTGGAATGGTAAGCACACTTAGCATTAGGATTGTATCTCGGAGAGAAGTGTTGACATTACGAGGAGGATCCCTCAAGTGTCACTCTGCTTTCAACATGTGTTGCAAGGCTTGCGACAATGGCATGTTGATCTTTGTGCTTCTTGTTGCGCGTTACGGTTCGCATACGTTGTCTCGGCGAGTTGTCTTGATGTAGGATTGGAGATCTGCGCCCCCACAGTTGATTGAGCACGGTCGGTCTTGGCTCGGCTTTTCGACCATACCGGCATTGGCTTCTTTCTTACCACCAAAAGATCTCTTCGCAGCGTTTGAAGATGTCTCTATCTGAATCTTCCCACTCTTGATACCAGTTTCAATACGCTCTCCTGTAAGTATTAGCTCGGTGAATCCGGCTGAAGAGTTTCCAATCAGATGATTGAAGAATGGGCATGTCAGTGTTCCCATGAACATATCAACCAACTCCCTATTGGACAAGGGGGGTTGAACTTTGCCTGCTAGATCTCTCCATTTCTGAGCATACTCCTTGAACTTCTCATCACGACCCATAGACATGCTTTGTAGTTGCATGCGAGTGGGTGTCAATTCAGCATTGTACTCATATTGTCTGTAGAAAGCATCAGCTAAGTCACTCCAAGTACGGATACGGTCATTCTCTAGCTGATAGTACCATTCCAAGCGGGTTCGGACAAACTCTCTTGAAAATAGTGCATCCACACTTTACATCATCGGTGTGGGGATTGATCTTACGGACATAGGACTTCAAATGCGACTTTGGGCAAGACACGCCATCATACTTAGCAAAAGTAGGAACTTTGAACTTGGGAGGAATCACAACACGAGGACAAGACTCGGTCATCAAAGTTCAGCCGGACATCTTGAGGTTTTCCACAGCATTAGACGGTCTTCAAGTTGTTTGTACTTGTCATCTTCATCAGTCTTGGCCATCATCATAGATTTTTCGGCTCGGTGTGCCTTCACCATCTCCTTGTTACTTTGTTCGGTCTTGACACTTCCTTGAGAGCTCTATCCGTGACCCTCTTAGGACCACCTTTGTAGCGTCACCCATGTTGAGAGACCAACAACCTTCTTCTTCACGTTGATGAGCTTCTTCAAATCTTCTTGGCCTTGGACCAAGCGGTGAACATCTGCTGGCCAGGCATTACGAGCTTGAAGATCTTTGACAGGGTGTTCAAGAGCCATTTACGCTAAAATAAATAGCGAGCAAATGAAAACCAATCTTCAATGTACAGTGATGCAATGTTATGCTATGATATGCAATGTTTATGCGAATGCAATGCAATGTTTTCAAGGACCTTAGAGATTTAAATTTGTTAAACAAGCAATGAACAAACATTTATTAGTACTCTTTTCATTATTTTTTTCTTTTTAAGTACAAGAGATAGTTCAAAACAATAAAAGAAAACATATAAATCCTAAATCTCTAAGTCTCCCATGGGGCTTCCTCTTGGTGCCGATGTAGGCGTTGATGTTTCGCTCCTCGTGAAGTAGCTTGGTCAACTCTGTTGGTATCCCTCTCTTCCTTGAGTTGAATCGGATCTCTTCAAGTCTTCATAGGAATCAGTATGTGGACCATAATTCTTGGTACAGTGAATGGCATCATGAGGTTTTGAGCTCGAGCTACCCATTTGAGGAAGGTTTGGTGCCCCAAAGTCTTCATCTCTTCTTTATGAACCAAGTAATGCGGAGATCGTGATTGTAGTCGAACACAATATCTTGGAGAAGCATATCATGTGGACCATCTCTTGAGCAAAACCAAACTAGCGTAGAGCTAAAGAAGGGTTGTAAGTAATACCTCCCTTATACCAAGTAGTGGTACATTAGAATTCTCCACAGGAAGTCCTTTTGAGAGAAAAGACTCCAGGATATCGGAATGAGAGAGTGACATTAATCTTTGAGACCACTTCATCCTTTGTTCATTCTTCAAAACGATGGAGGAAGGTGCGAAATAAACCACCTTGAAAGTAACGGTATGCAACACATGAGAGTTCCTTGTCTCTTAGTAATGCAGTGTGGAGAGAATGTAGGATGTCTCCAAGTAAAGTAGGCACGGATTGCGGGTGAAACAACAATGGCATTGACATCTATGAATTGATCGAGTTAGGGAATAGAACCAAACCATAGATTAGCAAGGCCACAATGTCTTCAAATGCATGGAAACTCATAACTTTGAGGAATTCTCGGGCTTTCTTAATTAAGAACTTGGAAAGTAAACCCTTAACTCCATTTGGTTTCCCAATTGGCTTCAATATCGGCGCTTAAGATGTAAAGCGGATCGATGTCTTCATACTTAGGAACCTTTTCTAGACGGTGAATGGCATTTGGTCAAGAATAGGTACCCCAGTAACAGAGAACTCTTCAAGGTAGGAACCAAGCGATAATCAGGAATGTAAAGCAATGGTGTTTGGATCAAAAGCTGAAATAGGACATGCATCATATCTTCTTCAAAACCGAGATAACCAAATCAAGTAGATAACCATGTTTTTGATGAGCTGAGCATGGTGGGAATTTACGAAACCAATTCTTTGAGTTGAGAAGGTATACCCATGAAGTTGATTCGGATAGTCTTTCTAGAAGCCATAATACCCTACAAAGCGGAGCAAAGATAAATCCCTAGGTCCTTGAAATAGTTAGAAATGATATGCAATGCAAATGATGTCATGATGTCATGTTTAGCACACACAAACAATCCACACAATGAGCCTAGGGTTAAGGCTTGCATGAGGTATAGGTGATTACCCACCAAAGTTTGAGTTGGTTCATCTGTCCTATAATAGTAGGGTTCTAGGAATCTCACATCATTGATCTTTCTCGTAGGCGCTTATTTCAATCGACTACCAAGTGGTCGACGAAAATGTCCCAAAGTCGATCTCAATGGCGTAGCATCAGTATCAACCAACCTCGGTCTACACCAAGTCGGCCATCTCACTACTAAATGGCCAAGATGGGTCAATTAAGGTTCTAAAAGTTTAGTTAGCGCTTGATGACACCACGCAGAAGCCAAATACTATCCTCAACTTGGGAATGAAGAGTATCGGGACAACCAAAGTGTCACGCTAACGTAGCCATCATGTTGACCGTTTTGATATACGTCTAACGGTCGCATCGATTTATTCTACTTACCTAAAGAAACCCGGATCCGGTGTAGGATCCCCTAACAATATAATACCCAAGCAACCCTTAAAGATAAAGCAAGCAAGTCAAACAGAAAGCAATAAAGGTGATTTAGAAATCCTTAAGGCAATTCTCTCTTTAGTTTGAATCTCCCCAGTTGAGTCGTCAGTTCTGTGATACGGTGAACTGACTTTTTTAGTGTTTGTATCACAAATGTGCGGATAGCAAGAGTCGCCATCGACTTTTATTTTTATCCAATTAAGGGAAGGTAAAAGTACAGAAAAAGACCTTCGTTAGATTACGATGCGGGAGAATGGTTATGAAAAGGGAAGGTATTAGCACCCCTTTCCATCCGTAGTTATCTACGGGCTCTTAGTTGCTCTAGATCACTTTAAAATTGTGTTTTCTGTGTGTTTGACAAAAATGTTTTGAAAAGGCATTTCGCTTTGACTTTGTAATGATTCATGTAGGAATGTATACAAAGTGTTCGGAAATGTTTCGTTTTTGAAAAGAGTTTGAACTTTGAAAAAATATGAGGTGTGAAAAGTATTTTGATAGAGCAAGCAACTAAAAGTCTTATCACCTACTCAGAATTGGTCGTTTTCGTGTTGTTTTACGTTCCTTTAGAATAGCGTCATTCGTACCATTAGTTGGTAGGTAACTCCATTCGTTGGATATAAGCGGGACATTCGAAGGGACATCGGATGGTCATAGAAGGCAACTTGTAGGAAGTATCCTAGCACATTCGAAGGACTATCATCATTTTTCGTGGCGACAATCGAGGTCAAGATCATGTATTCGTGGCGACATCGTGGGTCTTATGATCTTTGTATCGAAGGGACTATGATGATTTGTTTGGAAAACGCGGTGCTAGAATACCTCTCGTTCGAGGACATGACCATTTTGAATTCGTAAGGCAACGAGAAAGAATTACCTAAGGGGTGCATGTGTGAAAGAGAGTGTGTCGATTTCGGATATTTTATCTTGGAATTAGTGAGCTATGTTCATTATTATTCTTGCCATACGCCTAGTTACTAACTAGTTTATAAGTGCGGAAATTAAAATGCGGAATGTAAAGTGCGGAAAGGTAAATGTCCTACGCTATTACATGGCTTTGGGGCAGATACATAATTTAAACTTTGCGGAAAATAAAAGCCTAATTTAAACTATTACATCCCATAGACAGTTACATTATTGGAAAAAATAAAATGATAAAGAAAAATCGTCAGATCGGATCAACACAGCAAGAATGAGAAATCGGAAAATACGAGATGAATCGAACAAGAGAAAAAATGTTAGAAAAATGCAAGTTTTTAATCGGGAAAAATATGACATGCTGGAAATAACATAAATATGCTAAAATAATTTTTTGGGATTTTTTGAATGCAATTTAATAATTTAAAATGAATTAAAAGTAATTAAAATGCAAAATTATGAATAAAAATAAATATGCATGCAAAATTATATTTTTTAATTTTATAAATTAAATAAAGGTTTACTGAAAATAATGTAAAAAGAAAAATAATTTTTGGTAATTTTTTAATGCAGAAATAAAATTATGAAAAGAAATTAAAATTGAATGGAAATATTAAATAAATAAGAAAAAATAGAAAAAATATGAAAATATGCAAGTTTTGTAAAAGAAAAGCAAAACCGGTCCTGGAAGGGGTTGAACTGAGGACCTCTTGGAGTATCTTCACATGCCGCCTTAACCACTAGGCCATCTTGCATTTGGTGTTTGTGAGATTGAAATTAAATGAAGATAAGCGTTCACGTGTCAAGTTTTTGAAAATCAAAGCAGGTCGACCGGGGGCCCGATTATTTTGAATGGACGAATCGGAGAGCGCGAAACCGCCACATACCCTCTTTGAGTCAAGCGAGTCGGCGGCGAACCCTAGCTCCGTTCGTCTTCTCATTTGCGATTTCTCCAACACCGCAAAATACGATTAATAAACAAGAAGAAGGACCTTATCCCCTAAATCGACCATGGCGAACACGATGGTGGTGTTAGTTTTCCGAAAGTTCCTCTAACTACGGTTCGAAACTCAACGCTCAAAACCCTAAACATGGGATTGTGAGATTTATCGTTCAACCTTGCTAACGATTGCCCGGATCGAGTCTATGGAGTCTCATGAACACAAAAAGGCATTAGAAGCGATTAACACAAGCGAGAATAATCAAATGCAAAAATCAAAAGTTTTGAATATGTATGTATGTATATGCATCGATTACGGATGGTTTGATCAATGCCAATAATGTATCTTACTCAAACCTACCTCCAGAAGACAATGGGATGGTTTTGATGGTAAAGTGGTGCACAATAGAATTGAATTTCTCAAGTTTCTTGAAAATTTTGCAAGAATAAGGGTTTGGCTTGAGCTAGGGTTTCGTGTTTGTGGCTTGGCATATTCTTTGAGTATTTATAGAAGAGATTGAGAGAGGAAAAAGTGAAAAAAAGATTTGATTTGGAGCATTCAATATTTTCTAATAAAATCAATTTTCTTGAAAGAAATTTGATTTCCTCTTCAATGCATGATCATGCACGAATTTGGCAAGTGTTTTGGGCTTTCTTGGACTTCAAGTTTGGTATAAAATCAGCCCTTTTGGAAAAATATATTATTTTCATATTTTATATAATTTAATTTTGAATTAAATGTTCTAAAATTCAAAAATAAATCAATAAAATAGAAAATTGCCATGGCCAAGCATTTATGGGTCAAGAATAATGTCATGAACAAGTTTGGATCAAAAGATTTTAGGCCCATTTGGAAAATTTTGCATTTTGACCAAAATGTCCTTTTGTGCAATTGTCCAAAATTTCCCAACTTCTGAATAGTGTATCTTGCTCAATTTTCCACATTTTTGAGTGTTCTTGGACTTTTTGAAATTCTCTAAGAGTCCTCTAACCAACCTTTTTGGTCTCATATCAATTGGAGTTTCCATGCTCAATATATCTTCAAAACAAAAAGTTGACTTTTTGTTGACTTTGAAAATGACCTGTAATGTTTTGAGTCATACCTCTCAAATGAAGCATTTTTTGGACATTCTTGTGAGACATGAAGTTGTAGAGAATTGAATTTCCTTCAAAACAAGAGGTGGTGGAAAACTTTCTGAGAAAGTATGAAGAAGTTATGATCGAAAGTTCGATTGACTTTTCATCTAGAAACCCTAATTTAGAAAGTTTGACTTTTGAGCAAATCTTGAGTTTTCTTGATGAATCATGATCAACCCTTGATCAAATGATGAATATAACTTCAAAATGAGGATGTTGACCAAAATTATGAAGTTTGATGTATGTTGACCACGAGTTGACTTTTGTCCAATCTGATGATTTTCAACCATCGAGCAATTGTCAGGAAACTTGACTTGTAAGCTTGAAACTTGTCATGGAGAATCTTTGAAGCATATGAGGAGGCATGAAGACCATTAGAGATGTTGGAAGTCCATCTTGACCTGAGAATTGCCAAACCCTAGTTTGGGTTGATTGTCTAGGAGAGAGTTTGTCTGATCAACTCTTGAGGAATCCTTGAGTATGGATGTATGAAATATCTTGAGAAGATGAAGGGCAAGTTTTGGGGTATGACACCTGCGCCACATACAAAAAAGTATGGATTTCTTGGACGGTTGAATTACATCTCCAGATTTATTTCTCAAATGACTGCTACTTGTGGGCCGATATTCAAGCTTCTCCGCAAAAATCAAGAGGTTGTGTGGACCGAAGATTGCCAAAAAGCGTTTGACAGTATCAAGGAACACCTGTCAGAACCACCGATATTGATTCCTCCAGTCGAAGGAAGACCATTAATCATGTACCTTACTGTGCTAGAAGATTCCATGGGCTGCGTGCTTGGACAGCAAGATGAAACCGGTAAGAAGGAGCATGCCATCTTACTTGAGTAAAAGTTCATGATTGTGAAACTCGTTACTCCATGCTCGAGAAAACATGTTGTGCTTTGGTGTGGGCTTGACGTCTCCTTGATACATGATCAATCACACGACTTGGTTAATCTCAAAATAGATCCAATCAAATCGTCTTTGAAAAGCACGCCTTAGGAAGAAGAATTGCTCGATGGCGGATCTTTGTTATCTAAGTATGACATCGATGCAGTGCTCAAAAAGCGGTCAAAGGAAGCATTCTCGCCGATCACTTGGCTTATCAACCAATCAACGAAGACCAATCTCTCAAGTTTGACTTCCCTGACGAGGATGTTATGTATTTGAAGATGAAAGATTGTGACGAACCGCTACCTGAAGAAGGTCGATCTAGAATCTAGATGGGGCTTAATCTTTGATGGAGCAGATTAATGTTTTGTAGCGGAATTGGGGCAGTCATCATCACCCTCGAGGGTTCTCATATCCCGTTTTCCGCCAGATTGCTATTTGATTGCACCAACAACATCACAGAATATGAAGCTTGTATCATGGGTATTGAAGAAGCCATCGACTTGAGGATTAAGATCCTTGACATATATGGAGATTCAGCCCTTGTGATTAACCAAATCAAAGACAAGTATGAAACTCATCATCTTGGTTTGATTCCCTACGAGAGATTATGCCGGTTTGTTGACTTTCTCCAACAAAGTAGGCGCATCATATCCCTCGAGATCGAGAATCGAATGGCGGGCCTTGGCTACTCTATCTTCCATGTTCAAAGTCAACCATTGGAATGATATGCCTAAGATCCGTGTCGAGGCCTTGAAAGACACGCATACGTATTTACAAGCTGAGCGATCCTCGATGATAAACCGTGGTTCCACGACATCAAACGTTTCCTTCAAACTCAGGAGTACCCACTTGGGGCATCATACATAGGAAAACTCTAAGGAGGCTTTCTAGAAATTTCTTCCTGAATGAAGATGTGCTATACAAAAGAAACTTCGACATGGTTTTGCTCAGATGCGTCGACAAACAAGAAGCAGACACGATAATCCATGAAGTGCATGAAGGATCCTTTAGAACTCATTCAAATGGACATGCAATGTCCAGAAAGATCTTGAGAGCAGGATACTATTGGATAACAATGGAATCCGATTGCTGTAAACACGTCAAGAGATGTCACAAGTGTCAGATCTACGCTGATAAGATCCACGTGCCACCAACTCTACTCAACATTCTCTCCTCTTCGTGGCCTTTCTCCATGTGGGGCATCGACATGATTGGGATGATCGAACCAAAAACGTCCAACGGACATCGCTTCATTCTAGTGGCTATTGATTACTTCACCAAATGGGTGGAGCGGCATCTTACGCACAAGACAAGTGGTTGTGAGGTTCATCAAGAACAACCTCATTTGCCG
This sequence comes from Vicia sativa, assembly GCA_021764765.1. Classification (NCBI taxonomy): domain Eukaryota; kingdom Viridiplantae; phylum Streptophyta; class Magnoliopsida; order Fabales; family Fabaceae; genus Vicia; species Vicia sativa. Next base: position 215,137,954 of record CM038793.1, read on the forward strand.
ATATGGAGTTCCAAGTAAGATCATTACAGACAATGGATCAAACTTGAACAACAAAATGATGAAAGAACTGTGTGAGGAATTCAAGATCGAGCATCATAACTCATCTCCTTACCGACCAAAAATGAACGGCGCCGTTGAAGCTGCTAACAAGAACATCAAGAAGATTGTCCAAAATATGGTCATCACTTAAAAAGACTGGCGCGAAATGCTGCCATTTGCTCTGATGGGTATCGTACTTCAGTATGCACTTCAACAGGGGCAACTCCTCTTTCTCTAGTATACGACATGGAAGCAGTGCTCCCCGTAGAAGTTGAAATTCCGTCAATGAGAGTTCTCATGGAAACTAAGTTATCTGAGGCCGAATAGTGTCAAAGCAGATACGACCAGCTGAACTTAATTGAAGAAAAGCGTCATTGCTACTGTGTCATGGACAGCTATATCAAGAAGGATGAAGAAAGCTTTTGACAAAAGGTCGACCTCGTGAATTCAGAAGGCGACCTCGTGCTTAAAAAGATCTTTTCAACCGATTCTAGGGGCAAATGGACTCCTAATTACGAAGGCCCATACATCGTCAAAAGAAGCTTTTAAGGCGGTGCTATGACTCTCACAACCATGGACGGTGATGAACTCCGCATCCGTGAATCTTGATGCGATCAAGAAATACTTGTCTAAAAAACAAAAGAACTCGGTAAGTCGAAAACCCGAAAAGGCGGCTTAGGCAAAAATAGCGTCTCGGTGGATGAAAACACGAAAGGGCGGTCAGGGCAAAAATTAGAGACAATAAGCGAAATTATCACGATAAATTGAAAACACGAAAAGGCAATCTAGGCAAAAATAAGGATACAAAAAATGACAAAGTAACTGCAATCAGTCTGTACTGCGTCAATCTGAAGAATCTTCCATCAACGGATCTTCAATCAAATCTTCTGAAGCAACAAGCACAGTTGGAATTCAAAGTTGTTAGGGATAATAGCGGTTATTTGCTTTCAATGTAGCCTTTTCCCAATAAATTATCATTTCCAACTTTTGTAAATAGTTCATGGAATCACGCCTTTGGCTGATTACCATTCTATCAATAAATTTGAGCCTTGTGCCTTTTTATTTGCAATTCTTGCTTTATTCAGTTTTGCAAAATAACGCTTTTTATTGTGAAAATCACTTTTTGAAACTAAAAAGTTTTAAATGGATTTTTACTTCAAAATTTTGAAATAAAAGCGAAATGTTCCTTCAAACTGTGAACACAGAAAGAACTTCAACAGTTTTCTCCATGAGTGTTTCGATCTCTGAAGGATAAAACAATTGCTAAAGAAGTCTTCTTCTCCTCAGCAAAGATCATCAAAGGACGGCATTCTTATTCAGAAAGAATTCCCAACAAAGTTGCCAATGAAATACCTTTTTCAGAAAGTTTAAAGCAGGCGACTCAGATTCTTCATCAGTAAACTTTTACGCCATTGCTGCAAATTTTACTGAGTATTTGTTTGAACTGTGACGTGGTCCTTTTCCCAAATATTTCTTTGTTTTCTTTGTCAAGTATCGTCAGCATGCATATGACATTCATAACATTCATCATACATAATAACATCATTAATGCATTTTTGCATTTCTTAATGATCATATCCATATCACTGGTTTAGATTGCATTTACTCATGTGGGTATGTCATATCTCCAGCAGATTATCCCCAAGCAGAGAAATACATCTTTTCTATATCATGTTCTCTAGCTGAGATTCCTGTTCGCGTTAAAAGGTGACGCGCCTGAGGATGCGAACGTGAGTTCGGATCTTCTGGTACGCAACGATTTAAATCTTTTGATTTGTTTATAAAGATGCCGCGAGCATCAAGCTTTATTATTTTCAACCCAAGAAAAATGATTATGAAAAAGGGGAAAGCTGCAATACCCTCAATTGATATGATATGCATTACGACTAGCGCAAACTAGACGTAACGCATTGGGGAGATTCCGGGTAAGGGGGGTTTGTTATATAAAGGGAATAGATGGAGCACCCTAAATATATATAGTTATCTATAACTTTATATATGAATATGTTTGATATGTTTGTGTGTTTTAATTGTTATTTCTATGATTGGGAAAGTTTCTCCTTTGGGTTTTTAAGAAGGATAGATTATGGGGGATCCTAGGTTTTGTTATTATTGTGCTCGCAAAGATCATTTGGATCTTCTGCATACATATCCCTTAATGGGAATCAGAGCATTTGTAGCTCGGATCTAAAGGGAGCTATGGTTTGTTTGGTTTGAGGGAGAAAGAAATTTGCTCGGCAAGGATGAGACCTTGTGCCTATGTATTCTCAAAGGGATGTTGAGAAAGTCAGAGCAATCGTAGTTCCCACTTATGCTAGTGGAAAGCAACGGGATGTTAGTAAGAGACAGACAAATGTCATCTTAATGAAAAATGTATCTAATCTATTTCATCACATACATTTTTGAAAAGGTTTGATTAGAATCTTTCGTCGTAAGTATTAGGTGTTTTGCTTGAGTGTACAAGTGTTACCACTTACATGTTTAAGAAAGATGTTTTGAAAAAGATGATTAAATCTTTTAACTGTAAGTATTGGGTGTTTTACTTGAGTGTACAAGCGTTACCACTTACTGTTAAGAGATGTTTTTGTTTGAAAATAGTTTGAAAAGAGTTTGAAAAGTTTTGAAAAGTTTTGATTGTATGTGATATAATGGATGAGATACTTCTTCCATAGAGACGATATATGTCTAAATCTCAAGGAGAAATTGATTGGATTAAAGGGATGCTTTTAAGCCCATGGGTCCTTGTATTGTTAGCCAGAGGAGGCATTCGAGGGTCATCGAGGGTCATCGAGGGTCCTTGTATGAAGCTCAAGAGGAAGCTATAGGGTATGGCTGGTTTTGGCTTGAAAGGGATTTCAGAAACCATCCTTTTTGAATAAGAGCAATTTCAAGGAAATTTTACTCTCAGGGAATTTGAAAGTGATTTCACGGGAAACCATCCTTTCAGGGTTCTATCTTAGCGGGTGATTCTTTGTATTGGAAGCCCAATAGGAGGCTGTTAGAGATTTCTGTCTCTTTCATTGTATGATGCCCAGAGGCTAAACTCAATGAGGAGTTCTTTTGAGCAGAAGCCAAGAGGAGGCTGACTCAGCAGTCTTGTCTTATATGAAGCCTAAGCGGAGGCTAACTCGTGGGGAGAGTTTCTTTGTACAAAGCCCAAGAGAAGGCTAAACTACTGTTGGAGATAAAAATATCTTGTATAAAGCCCGGAGGTGACCCATCTTGGTGATGGATTGTCTTGTATGAAGCCCAAGGGCTAAACTCAATGAGGATGAGTTATCTTGTATGAAGCCAAGCGGAGGCTATCTTGTGGGAACCTATTGATTAGTCTAATTGTTATGTTATAACTAGACAGTTGTGTAAGCAAGGTGTGTGTGTGTGTGTGTGTGTGTGTGTGTGTGTGTGTGTGTGTGATATGTATTCACGAGGGTTTATGAAGGAAATATAAACAATGCATGATGTTTATTTACAGGATTTATGAAATATAAACAAGTGTCGTAAACGAGCGTTTAAAGCGCAACTTGATTATTTACAAGTTTGAGCTGTGTACAAGGAAATGAATATGTACGACGAGTTTTTATGTACAAAGAAATATGGATGTACATAGGAGGTTGGTACTTACACCATAAGGAGGCCCATTGATTTGAAAGCAGGTTCACGAGGGAATAATGCTCCTTTCAATGTCAATGGTATTCATGTAAAATGTACGGATGAAGCGGAAATAATTGATTGAAGTTTTATACGTAAAAATATCTGTATTATGCAGATAAAAGTTTGATATGTACAAGGAAAAGATTGTGTATGTACATAAAGAATGTTTGGTTTGTGTATACACAAGTGAAGTGAAAACAAACGATCGAAGTTTATCTGTTAAGTATAAAAAATATCTGTGTATAGATAAAATTTGTATGTGTTTGGAAAGTTTTGATATGTACAAAGAAATATTATGTACATAAAAGAATGTTATGGGACTTACACCGTGATGGAGGCCATTGGTCAAAAAAAATTTCGCTCAGAAGAAACCTTCCTTTAGAACCAATGGATTCAGCGTATAAACAAACGAATGAAAACGAAAGAAATTTGTTTATGTTTGAATATTAACAATGATGATTTGAGTATGTACAAGTAAAATTAAATATGTACATAAAGTTGGGACTTACACCGTAAGGGAGGCCCATGATCGATCGAGAAATTCGAGAAAGAACGAATTTGATTTTATCGTTTAAATCGGATCGATCATGGTAAAAAGATGCAAGTTTGATGAAATGTTTTGAAAAATGATTTTGAAATGTTTTGAAATGTGAGGTTCACTTATGAAAAGTTTTGAAAAAAATCGGAAGTCGAAAACTTTGAAAAATTCACCTTTTAAGGAGGTTTGAAAAGTGTTCAGAACGTCGTTTTCGGCTCGATTAAAATTTAATCAGATGAAAGTTTTTTCTGAAAATTTTTGCACTATCACAAAATAGATGTATTTATTGACAAGTGTTTAAAAAATCATCTCAAAATGAGAAGTTTTGATTGGTCAAAAAAATTGTGAAAGTTTGATAAAAAACATGAAAAAATTTGGAAAGTTTGTAAAAAAGAATGGTCTTGGTGGGTTTTGAACCCATGACCATGAGGTGGGGCACGTGTTAGAAATACTTAAAGGCAAGCATACAACCACTAGGCCAAACGCGCTGGGATGTTTAGTGGATTAAAACACACGTTGACATAAGATTGGATAATTTAAAAATTTGAAAATTGAAGAACACCAAGAACACGCGCGCAGCCTGGGTTTGCATTTTGATTTTCAGATTCTTTGATTCAATCCAAAATCTTCATTTCTCCATGAAATTCAATGATGTAAACATCAAAGTTGATCGGTTTTGCACCACGAACATGAATATGGTTGTTAATTTCATTTATATTCAGTGTATCATGTTTGGATTTCTAGAAATCGTGATGAACCCTAAACTTAAGATTTCAAATTAAATGATGCACAGTTTATGATTCTTTGATTTTGTTGAGGGTTAATGATCGTTATGAGTGCAGAAAACAATTGGCCAAGAGTTTTTGTCAAAAGAATCAATGAATCATGATAACCAAGTTCGTGTTCATACATGGAAAAATGAGAATCGAAAACGATGCTAGAGTGTTTCCAGTTGTTGTTTCTTGATCATGTGAGCTCCAACGGCATGTAAGGAAGCTATGTGAATGGTCTGCACCCTTTGGATCAAGCTGAATCGTGCTACACAAGTCCACCTGCACAAGCTTGAAATAGAAACTTGAATTCTGGGTTAAGCATGTTACAGGTTGTTGTTCTTGATTTGAATCACCTCTATGATGTATATGGATCGTGTTTGGATGATCAAAACTCAAAGGAATCAAACCTAGCCATGAATTCGTGTCTTAAGGCAATTTTGGTTAAGAAAATGACATGAAATGTGATTCTGAATTCTAGCTTGCCCTGTGTTAATTTTAATGTTTAAACATATTCCATATGGATATTATGATATGTTAGACACCAAAGAACATCATAGTTCTTGCTAAATTTGAAAATTGCAATGTTTGGCAAATTGAGCTATGATACTTGAATTTGAAGAAAGTGGAAAGAAAGCATGTATTTGTGAAGCTTTGGTGTGCATTAAATGGAAAAAAAGACATCCATTTATAGGCAAACAAGTTCTGAAAATGTTAGGCAAGGTTTGGCCATTGGTAATTTTGACTTGCCTTAGAGGGCAAGGTAGTCATTTTGGCATTAAATGCAAAAGGAACCTTCCTTTTAACCATGGTTAAAAATTCAACTTGATTCAATCCTATCATAATTACATCCAACTGATTTTTATCAGTCCTATCCTCTCTTGGCAAGGTGGCAAAGGTTCTAGAAGAGAAAAATGCAAAATGACCTATAATTTTGATGTTTTGACTTTGAAAATCAAGTGTCATGGAGCCTTATGTTTCAATTTCAAAAGTATAGCTAGACTCCATGGATTTGAGAGTTCTTGGACATTTTGGAAATATTTTTCCATGATCTACAACTTTCATGTTTTGAGTTTTTTCAAATTCCAATTGGAACTAGGTGAAAAAATGGCTTGAAGTTTGGAAAAAATGAGAAATTTCAACACTTAGAAAAATTTCTAAGTATAGAATTTTTGACTTTTTATTGACTTTTCCAAATTCTTTGATTTTTTATGATCATGATGGATCATTTGAAGTATTTTGATGATGGAAAAAGTTTTGTTTTGAAAAATTTGACCAAAAGTCAAAGTTTGACTTTTCTATGCAGATGAAATTTCATCAAATGTTTCTGAAAACGACTGATGAATTCTGTGAACCTCTGTGATGTTTTGAATCCAAAAATTAGGTCAAGATGTTGTATCTAAGATATAATGACCAATCTCTATCCAAAAAAGTTATTTCTTGTTCAAAAAGTCAGAGAATTCTCCTGCCCGATCAAAACCCTAATTGGTCGATCCTCGATTGATCTGTGAGAAAATTTGATATCTGAGGATTGAAGGTTGATGATTTGATCAAGATAGATCAAATAAGACGAGAAAATCTCAAACCCTAATTGGTTAGCTCTTGAATCAGATGAAAATCTGATGAAACCCTAATTTTGACCTGTGAATGTTATACCCGATTAATCTTTATGCAGGCGTGGTTGTGCAATGATGCAAATGTAAGGTGGTATATTAGGTCAAAATTTGGGGTATGAACAGATATTTAAGTTTCTTTAACACGAAAGATGAAGATGAATATCTTCGTTTTGATAGGTGTAAAGAGACTTAAATATCGAAATCTGTAAAATTTGGACCTAAGATACCAAAAATGCGGATGATGCAAAATGATCGCAAAAGTTTTACCTAAGGATATCAAAGAAATGACCCGATGGGAAAAATTTATGAGGATGACTCGATCTGTTTGAGAAAAGAATCTATCGTTGAAACAAACAATATGTCTCATTGAGACGAGAATGATTCAGAAAATGTGAACATCTATTTCGTTTGGGAAACAAAAGATTACCTTTGTCGACTTTGTGACAATGTTTAAGGTAAGTGAAGATGATATTACCAATTATCGACCTGTGATAGTTTATGGTAATGAGTTTTGAAGATATTACCAATTATCGGTAGTGATAACTATAACAAGGTAAATCTTGAGAAATGAGTTGTTGCGTATTCACTTTATGAATAACGAGGGTGTTCTATCCAGGAATGAACTGGAAAGAAAGTTAATCAAGACATTGTTCCCAACGAGGATAATCTCGGTGGCGAATGTGATAGAGAGAAGAGAATGTATTTCTCTACTTGGGAACCTTCTTGGAAAAAGGAATATCCTTTCGTTTGGGAATACTCCGTTGGGAAAAAAGAAAAAGTATCTTTTACGTTTGGAGATATTCTCTTGAACAGACTTGTACTCGTATGAGTAAGTATGATTTATACGATGATTTGGAAGCAAACATTTTGAGAGATGCAAAAATGCAATGAATGATGCTATTATGTATGAATGTCATGAATGTTATATGCATGCTAACAATACTTGACAAAGACACTAAAGAGATATTTGGGAAAAGGACGCGTCAGGTTCGAACAAATACTTGGTGAAAATTGCGGCAATGGTGCGGATATTCCTGATGAAGAATTTGAGTTGCATGTTTTAAACTTTCCGAGAAAGGTATTTCATTGGCAACTTGGTCGGGATTCTTTTGGATAAGAATACCGCCTTTGATGATTCTTGAGGAGAAGGCATTGTAGCGATTCGTTATCCTTCGGAGATCAAAACACTCATGGAGAAAGCTGTTGAAGTTATTTCCGTGTTCATAGTTTCAAAGGAGAATTTTGCTTTTGTTTCAAAATTTTGAAGTAAAATTCATTTAAAATATTTTAGTTTCAAAAGTGATTTTCACAATAAAAGCGTTATTTTGCAAAGCAGAATAAAGTAGGAATTGCAAACAAAAGGCACAAGGCTCAAATTTATTGATAGAATGGTAATCAAAGCGTGATTCCATGGACTATTACAAAAGTTGGAAATGATAATTTATTAGGAAAAGGCTACATTGAAAGCAAATAACCGCTACCATCCCTAACAACTTTGAATTCCAAGCTGTGCTTGTTGCTTGGAAGAATTGATTGAAGATCCGTTGATGGAAGATTCTTCATGTGGACAACATTCAAACTAACTATGATTACTTTGTCATTTTATCCTTGTTTTGCCTAGATCGCCTTTTCGGGTTTTCGATCTATCGAGGATAATTCATTTATTGTCTCTAATTTTTGCTGGATCTCCTTTTCGGGTTTTCAATCCATCGAGGCGCTCTTTTTGCCTAAGCCGCCCTTTTGGTTTTCGACTTACCAAACTGTTCTTTTGTTTTTAGACAAAGTATTTTTTGAGTCGGCATTCACGGGATCTGAGGAGTTCATCGCCGTCCATGGTTGTGAGAGTCATGCACCGCCAAAGAAGCTTCTTGACGATGTATGGGCCTTCGTAATTAGGAGTCCATTTGCCCTAGAATCTGTTTGAAAAGACGAGAATCTTTTTAAGCACGTCGCCTTCTCGGAATTCACGAGTCGGACCTTTTTGTCAGCTTTCTTCATTCTTCTTTGATATAGTTGTCCGTGACACGAGGCGGTCAGGCTTTTCTTCAATTAAGTTCGGTTGGTCGTATCGCTTTGACACCATTCGACCTCGGATAGCTTAGTTTCCATGAGAACTCTCATTGATGGGATCTCAACTTCTCGGGAGCTTTGCTTCCATGCCGTATACTAGAGAAAAGGAGTTGCCCTGTTGAAGTGCGTCTTGATGCGATACCCATGCGAGCAAATGGCGACATTCGTGCGGTCTTTGTAAGTGATGACCATTTACGGACGATCTTTTTGATGTTCTTGTTAGCTGCTTCAACGGCGCCGTTCATCTTTGGCCGGTAAGAAGACGAGTTATGATGCTCAATCTTGAATTCCTCACACAATTCTTTCATCATTTTGTTGTTCAAGTTAGATCCATTGTCTGTAATAATCTTGCTCGGAACTCCATATCGGCAAATGAGGTTGTTCTTGATGAACCTCACAACCACTTGTCTGGTAATGTTGGCGTAGGATACTGCTTCGACCCATTTGGTGAAGTAATCAATGGCCACTAGAATGAAGCGATGTCCGTTGGACGCTTTTGGTTCAATCATTCCAATCATGTCAATGCCCCACATGGAGAAAGGCCACGGAGAGGAGAGAACGTTGAGTAGAGTCGGCGGCACATGGATCTTATCTGCGTAGATCTGGCACTTGTGACATCTCTTGACATGTTTACAGCAATCAGATTCCATCGTTATCCAATAGTATCCTGCTCTCAAGATTTTTCTAGACATTGTATGCCCATTTAAATGGGTTCCAAAGGACCCTTCATGCACTTCATGGACGATCGTACGCTTCTTGTGCAATCGGCGCATCGAAGCGAGAACCATGTCGAAGTTTCTTTTGTATAGAACATCTTCATTGAGGAAGAAATTCTTGGAAAGCCTCCTTAGAGTTTTCTTATCCTTGTACGATGCCCCGAGTGGGTACTCTCGTGTTTGAAGGAAATGTTTGATGTCGTGAAACCACGGCTTATCGTCGAAGCCTTACATTGCAAACACATATCGGGTCTTTCAAAGGCGTCGATGCGAATTCTAGGCATATCATTCCAATCATTGACTTTGAACATGGAAGATAGAGTAGCCAAGGCGTCTGCCATCCGATTTTGCTCTCGAGGGATATGATGCAGTTCTACTTTGTTGAAGAAAGTCAACAACCGTCTCCCATAATCCATGTGGAATTAGACCAAGATGATGAGTTTCATACTTGTCTTTGATTTGGTTGATCACAAGTGAATCTCCATATATATCAGGATCTTGATCCTCAAGTCGATAGCTTCTTGATACCCATGATGCATGCTTCATATTACGCTATGTTGTTGGTGCAATCAAATAGCAATCGGCGGAAAAGCAGGATATGAGAACCCTCGGGAGTGATGATGACTGCCCCAATTCCATTGCCAAAGACATTAACTGCTCCATCAAAGACTAAACCCCATCTGGATTCTGGATGTGGTCCTTCTCCGTGTAGCGGTTCGTCACAATCTTTCATCTTCAAGTACATAACATCCTCGTCCGGAAAATCAAACTTGAGAGATTGGTATTCGTTGAGTGGTTGATAAGCCAAGTGATCGTGAGAATGCTTCCTTTAAGCTTTCGGGCACGGTACTGGATGTCATATTCAGATAATAGCATTTGCCATCGAGCGATTCTCCCGGTTAAGGCAGGCTTTTCAAAAATGTACTTGATTGGATCCATTTTTGGAAATTAACCAAGTCGTGTGATTGATCATGTATTGGCGAAGACGTTTTGAAGCCCATACCAAAGCACAACATGTTTTCTCGAGCATGAGTAGCGAGTTTCACGATCTGTGTGAACTTCTTACTCGGGTAGTAGATGGCATGCTCCTTCTTACGGTTTCGTCTTGTTGTCCAAATGCAGACCCATGGACTCTTCTAATGCGGTAAGGTATATGATCAATGGTCTTCCTTCCTTTGGAGGGATCGGTATTGGTGGTTTTGCGGTATTCCTTGATCTTGTCGAATGCTTTTTGAATCGGTGTCCACACAACCTTTGATCTTTACATAGAAGTTTGAATATCGGCCCTTGGTGCTTGATCATCCCGAGAGATGAATTTGGAGATATAGTTTAATCGTCAAGAAATCCTCTTACTTGCTTTTCCGTGCGTGGCGTAGGCATTTCTGAATAGCCTTGACTTTGTCGGGTCAACTTCAATTCCTCTTTGTTGACGATGAAACCTAGGAGTCTTCACGATCTTACCCAAAGGTGCATTTGTTAGGATTCGGTGGGCTGAAACTTCCTTAGTCGTTGAAACAACTTTGAGAGATAGTCTATATGTTCCTCTTGATTGTCGGACTTTACTATCATGTATAGTCACGTAGACCTCGATCTCTTTGTGCATCATATCATGAAAGAGTAGTCATTGCCCTCAGGTAAGTTGTGCATTCTTTAACCCAAATGGCATTACCTTGTAGCAAAAGTGCCCCATGGCGTGATGAAGATGTCTTCTCCATGTCTTGAGAGCCATTCGATCGATTATAACCGGAGAAACCGTCCATGAAGGAAAAGGCGTTGAATTTGGCGGTACTATCCACTAGCATGTCGATATCTGAAGTGGAAATCGTCTTTGGACTAGCTTTGTTCGGATCGGTGGTCAACACACATTCGACCTTTCCATCTTTCTTGGATCTGGTACTATGTTGGCTAGCCATTGAGGATACTCAGTGACAAGGAAACCCGGTCGGTTTTTGAACTTCCTTTTAATTTTCTCACCATTTCGGGATGAACTCTCCTCGATTTTGCTTAACTTACGGACATTACGGTCTTAACGGCAAGTGATGCTCCACGATCTTTGGTATCAAACCCGGCATGTCTGGTAGGACCAAGCAAACACATCAACGTATTCTTTGAGAAGACTTATCGGTTTGCCTTTGACACTGCTTTGTTGGTGAAGCTCCAATATTGACTTCTTTTGTATCTTCCTCAGAACCCAAGTTAATTGCTTCTAGAGTTTCTTTGTGAGGCTGAATGATCCTTTCCTTGTGCTTTAGCAGTCTAAAAATTTCATCCGGGATCTCTTCTTCAACTTCTTCTTGGTGAATTCACGAGGGAATTTCAAAGTTGAGAGAAGCGTGGAATTCTTGCTTTCAATGGATTTGTCCATTTGTTTAATCTGCATTTTTATTTATGTTTGATTAAAAAAGTTTTTATCATCATTTTTTTTTTAAAGTTAATGTGAGCGTGCAGATTAATTTTCATTATGATTTTTTGAAGATTTTTTTATTATTGTGTTTTTAGGATTATCATTTTGGAAAAGGGTAAAATGAAAATAAACACAGAGTGTGGAAACAAAACAACGTTTTATTTATGTTTCACAATATGAGCAGGGCCCTAAAATTCAAACTCATTTGTCTTGGGCAAGACAAAGAGAAATTATTTAAAAGCTAAACCCTATAAAACATCTCTTCGCTTTGGTGACGAGTTCAAAACAAAAGCAAAGATAAACTACTTAGAGCTATGAACATTAGTCCTAACTTCAGGGTTTCCAATAGTGACGAACTCCTTGGAAGTCGAGGTACTCGGGTAATTTTCCGCTTGGTTTAACCCTCGAGTAAACTTTGATTCTTGGTGGCGAGGCTTTGAAGACTACGGGCGATGGCCTTTGCCTTTGGTCTTGCTAAAGCGATCTTCTTGATTAACGAGATCGGGAAGTATGAGATATAGCCTTTGTACTTCTGTTGATCTTTGTGTTGAATCTTGGGGATGTTCCTTCCGTCTTGGAGTGAAGAGACTCGTTGTCGGCGACACTTTCGCATCGTATCTGAATCATACTCTTGATCTTGATGATCATGTTGATGTAGTGGTAACCGAGGATGCGGCTTGGTGAAATCCACAGCGTGTTGAAGCAGAGATCTTCATTTGGGACCTCGATCATTGATTAGTTTGAGAAGGCAGTATTCCTCTTACGATTGACTAGGGTAGTCAAAGTCATCACCCGTCACATGGGTTGGATATCTTCGATCCGGATTTTCGAGCTTTACGGCGTAGAGTATTTCACCATGTAGTCGTGTTGCCACTTGGTTCTCCCAAGGTATCCCAAACTTGAGGGATGGCGATTTTCATGTTCTTTGAGGATATGTCTTTGAATTGATCGGTCGGTGCATATGATTCTTCTGAGAACATACTCGGGGCTATTCAAATAAGTGCTCCACTCTTGATTCGGATGGATCATCTTCATCCTCTTCAATGGTTACAACATTAACCTCTTGCGGAACGAGGTTTAAGAAACCTCCACTATGAAATACTTCCTTGATCGGGAAAGTGTTTCATCTTTACATTCTTTGGAGGATACGGGTGAACGAGTCAAACTTTGTTTCATTCTTGCGGGTTTGATAACTTGTCCCCATCCTCAGTATTGCCATCTTTCACCATTTGTCTTGCTTCTTTATAGGAAGAGATAGATGATCATTTTAATAGATTCATCTTCTAACGGATTTTACGGGAGATGCGCTTCAGTCATTAGCGTTGATGAAGGAGCTGGAGAGATGACTTACAAGTAAAGCTTGTTCACGATGGTCACCAACTTTCCATTCTTGTGAATTTTAATTTCGATGGAGAGTAAAAGTTCTTGCACATCGTGGATCCAAGGTCTTCCTAGCAAGCAACTCACGCGTGGTACGTCCATGACTTGGGCGTAATTTTGAAAGTGTGAGGGCCAATTGTCATTGGGAGATCAACTTCCCAATAGCGACTTTCTCGATCCATCAGCTCTTACTATGATGTCGTTGAACTTCATTGGCGTTCCTTTGTAAGCTAAGCAAGCGGCGTCATTTTGGCATTACGTTTAAAGGCGAACTGTATCCACCAATACATTGGATAGGAATCGGTGCAAATCATCGAGATGTGCAAGGCCAAGTTGTGATCTTTCCCTTCTTAGGAAGTTCTTCGTCACTAAAACTCAGTTATTGCGGTATTATGTTGGAGCGATCCTCCAAATTGGTGCTGTAGTCACATCGTGATCCACATAAGCTGGTCTAGTACTTTCATCAAAGCTTCTCGGTGGGCTTGAGTTAAGGAGTAAAGGCAGTATTGAAATTTTGAAGGTGCGCATCAATTGGTCTACGACTCGATATTCGCTCTTCTTGATTAATTTCGATTATCTCGTCAAAGTCGAGTTGATGTTGGTTCCATCGGTAGAACCAATGTTTGTACAGGTTAACAATGGGAATCGTTGCGAGTTCTCGTGAGATATGCTAACTGGTTTTTAACAACGAATTGCAGGCGATCTTGGTGCTAATGGGCGTGTACTCGTCACTTTGTTACTCGTCCGATTTACATTATATTGACATTAGTGGAAGTGTAGGAATGGGTTTCTCCTTCCATCCTCTATCAAGGTTGCATTGTCTTGGTAAGGAATTGCTCTGGTAGAGCTATGCGGAGCAGGACCGGTGGGCAAATCACCAAAGGAGATGTTGGAATGTTGGAACCAGCATGCGCGATCTCCACATGCTCGGGTATGTTGAAACAAGGGATCCAAGCGTTTACTTGGGATTTTCGAGTTGATATCTGAGACTAAAAGCTCATGCGGAAAATGCCCTATGTATTTACGTCATGGTCATCTCTATTTACGTAAATTTGTAGGTCACCAATGTCTAACAAATGTTGAATATCGCTCTTATGGTGGGACATCCATGGATATTCTTGGAGCGAGATATAGCAAGGCGCATAATTGTGCTTAGTGAAGGTACTCATTTCTTGTATGCTTCATGGAGATGCACCAAGTTTCCTTTGACTAAGTTTACATGTGATAAGGTACATGTCGTATTCCTTAGCATTAGATTCAAGTGTCCACTATGTTGGGTGGATTGGCTTGCACATTCGGACTTGTGTTTACGAAGGAAGAAGATTAGCCTTCACTAATCTTTGTACTACACGCCTTCAATGCTATGCAATGCTCAAGGTCATGGCTGGTGCCTTGGTGAAAAGGGCAAGAATCGTCGACTTTGTACCACCATGGTAGTTTTTAGGACCGGAGGTGGTAACCTTGTGCGTATTAGATTCCTTTCTATAGCGAGGGTGAAGTTACGTATACGTCATGGGAATTGGGTCGGTGGTGACCGGCGTACGGTTTTGGTTGTGAAACTGCTGAGCTGTTGGCGAGGCTGTTGAGTTTGTTGATTTTGTTGAAATGCGGAGCAATTCACAGGTGTGTTGACGAGAGGGTGCTATGGCGGCTACATCGTTGTTGGATGACATTCTTACGTGGTTTCCCTCGGGATACCATTCCTAAATCATGTTCTTTTTCCTTGGGAAGCTGGTTCCAACTTTCTTGGTATTACTAGAAGATCCTACTTCCTTGGTTAGGCGTCTGTCCGAACTCCTTCTTCTAGTCGCATTCCATGCTTACCATTTCATTGAAGTCTCAGGAGCACTAGCGATCATTCGCTCATAATAGAATGAGTTTAGAGTATTCAAGAATACCTTAGTCATCTCTTTCTCTTCCAAAGGCGGGTTGACTTGGTGCAATTTCCCTCCATCGTTGCATATTCCTTGAATGTCTCTCTTTCCTTTTGAGACATGGAGCGGAGTTGATCCCTATCGAGAGCCATATCCAAGTTGAATTTGTATTCTTTGGATAAAGGCTTTGCCTAGGTCGTTGAATGTTTGGATACTCGTCTTTGTCTAAACCCATGTACCACTTTAGTGCGGCACGGTGAGACTGTCACGGAAGTAATGGATCAACAATGATGATCCTCATTGTCGTGAACATTTTCTGGCATACATCGTGAGATGACTTTGCGAGACGGGTTTCCTTTGTACTTTTCAAAGTCGGGGATTTTGAATTTTGCGGTATTTTCGCGAGGAAATAAGCCACGGATCTGGGCGTTTTTCCAAACAATTCTTTCCCTCGAATCGTTTTTATCTCAATGCATTTTGAGGAGTTATTCACGGAGATTCTCCATTGAACCACGGCGTTCGTGCTATTTCTAGAGTGTGATTAACTTCTTGTCGTGGTGGCGTGCACTACGGGCGAGTTCAACATGATCGGTTGAGAAACCGACATTGTTACTTGTGGAAAAGTTATTCCGTTGTGGAGTGAACATAGCGTTTTCTGCAAAGTAGGTATTTCAAGCGAGGTTGTTTGAGAAGTCGGTTGGCGAACTCGAATGCAGTTAAAGGCATTCCCATGGATAGCCATCATCTTGAAAGGTGAACTCTGACTATGACATTTGGCGGAGTAGTAGTATCCTCTGAGTTCTTGGTTTGATTGCTCGATCTTGCTTGTTGACTTTCGTGGCAGCGAGTTGGCCAAAGATGTGAGTCTCTCCACTTCTTCTTGTAGTGTAGTTACCGTACTCGGAGTTCAACGTTTTCTTGCTCAAAATTCTCCATTACTTTTCTTCTTTTGATGCGGTATCGTGCGTTCGGGTTGGTACGGACGCGATCGAGAAACTCTAAGGCACGGCTTGACAATTTTCTATCTGGAAAGTGACAGTTCAAAACTGTGAATGATTAGACTCTAGATGATAGACTTAAATGCAAAGTATGATGCATGAATATGATTGTAAAGAAAAGAAATTTCCAAAGAATTTACGCTAAACGAGATATTTCTGGCAAATATTTGGATGGAAAAACACAAATTTTATTGATTAATGAAGGAAGATTACAACAATTGTTTTTTTTTTTTGTTGGAGCATTGCTCACACAAATGATAAAATAAATGATAAAATTACAAACTAAATTAAACGTCTTCGTCGGGATGGCGATCCAAGGCTTGATCGACGACGAGTTTCCTTCATAGTGAGCTTTTAGTTTGGCTTTCTCTTTTAGCTTGCTAATGACTCTCTTCCACTCGTTGGGAGCGGGCTTCTGGTTGTCATTTCCTCGAGCTTTCTTTTCCTTTCCTTGGCGTATTTACGGATGGCGTTATCCTACGGAATCTTCTCATCTTTCTCCATGAGCCATTCATTACGGAAGTAGGCGTCTTTTCATGATCTTTGACTTGCTTCTTGAGCTTCTCATTCTGAGGTTAGTCTTAAGGAATTTGCTTTCAAAGCTTCTTTCTCAAACCTTATCTTGGTCAAGGCTTCTTGGTATTCTCCCACGACTTCAGGGAAAATTTGTCGATTTGGGCGGCGAGAACATGGGATCCTCATAAGCGTAAGGCATTGAAATTCCTTCGCTCTTTTCTTTATCCAAGTGTGTAGGTTTCCATGGCTACACAATTCTTTGCCTTACCTTTTCCTTTCTTTCGGATGTGATGCCAAGCTTTAATCATCCTAGCCTTGATCCTTGGAATCCTCTCCTTCATGATAGAAGTAGCTTTCTCTTTAAACGGGAGGTTTACCAAAATTTCGTATCCGTGACGTTTTGCTAGGAATGGGTTGTAGTTGATTCCCCTTTCGCACAATATGAGAATGCGTTGGCAAATTCTCCACACTCTCAATGATTTCCATCTCATTGTTTGCCAAAGTATACCAATGGATATAATCGTTTGTAAGAGACATGAGTCTTACGGACCAATGCCACTCGTCTTTGTTTTCGCGGAAGATAGGAGATTTAGGCGGTGTGAGACAATCCATTTGAAAAGCAGGTACACAACACACGATAGTTCCGTCTCCTTGGCGATTCCTATGATGAATAGAGGCGTCGTGTCCAAGCGGTGGGAATGGGATTTCCAATCGAGAAGATCCTTATGGCGTTGATATCAACGAAATTTGGGACGTTGGAAACAACACCAATCCATAGAGGTAAAGCTAAAATAGCTTCAAAGGCTACCATACTACAACTTGGAGAACTTGAGAGCCTTCTCCATTAGGAACTTTGAAGTTAGTCCTAAGAGTTTTCCACAGTAGTTAGGTTTTGTCTATCTCGATTTCTTTAAATGAGTCATTGTTGCAATGACTTGTGACAGGGAATGGCTTCAAACCATTGAAAGGCACTTTGTCGATCTTGATTCCTAGGATATCGCATACTCTTCCAAAGTAGGCATCAAGCGATAATCGGGAAAGTGAAGCATAGGCGGATCGTAGAATTGAACGAAGGTTTTGAGAAGTCCTTCATCGATGTTAGCATTCAGAAGAGTTAAAAGAGTTCCATAGCGTTTTCTGAAATCCGAGGGATCTTCTACCAAGGATGCTAACTCTTTCAACTTTCCTACGTCAGGAATCCTAAAACTGTATCTTTTGGTGAATCTTCCTCTGACGTCCATCACTCTAACCTAAAATATTTTACAAAGAAAACATCTCTAAATTCTTTGGAAATGGGAAGAGAAATGAAATTTTTTTTTGTTTTTGAATGAATGAATGCATGAATGCAGCAAACATGGTTAGTAGTTATACACACGGTCAAGCGTTCGAAGTCACGAGCATGAAGCCAACGATAAGAATCAACGTGGTTAAGTTCTATGGGCTTATTCATCTGTGAATCGGGTTCTCTTGATATCTGGGCTCAACACTCCCCTTCAAAACATTATTGGATTTGTTGAATACTCGATGGTCCAATAATATTTTCAAGAAACTACTTTGATCGTAGTATCGCATGACAATTACTCTGAAGCTTACACCGAATAATCTACGCTACATCCTAATGGCGGGATGGTTTATGTGTTCTGATCCACTCGACTTCTTAAGTTCCCTCAAAAGCACAGTGTCTTTGCAATTACTTGCTAAACACAATACCCCAGACAACCTCCACTCTTGGCGGAAATATTAACTTGAAAGCATTGAGCGCTCACGTATTAATATCTCCACCTAGATCTTAAAATGTTTCTTAAATCGGGTTAGGATTTCTTTCCATCGATGAAATCATGAAACAAACAATAAAAAAAGCAGACATATGCATAATATGAAAGCTTATCCCTTTCTTTTCTTTTTGAAAACAAAAAAAGCTTGGTGCTCTCGAGGCGAGTAGCGTTTCTTTCTTGAAAATCAAAATTTCAGCGTACTCCCAGTGTCGCCATTTTTCCTATTCGCGTTAAAGGTGGCGCGGAGGATCGACGTGAGTTCGGATCTTACGTGCTATAGCGATTTAAATCTTTTGATTTGTTTATAAAGATGTCGCGAGCATCAAGCTTTATTATTTTCAACACAAGAAATATTTAATGATTATGAAAAGGGGAAAATTGATACCCTCAATTGATATTGGTATGCGTAACGACTAGCGCAAACTAGACATAACGCATTGGGGAGATTACGGGTAAGGGGATTGTTATATAAAGGGAATAGATGGAGCACCTAAATATATGTAGTTATCTACGACTTTATATATGAATACGTTTGATATGTTTGTGTGTTTTAATTGCTATTTCTATGATTGGGAAAGTTTCTCCTTTGGATTTTTAGAAAGCATTATGTTATGTGAGATTCTAGTGTTTGTTATTATTGTGCTCGCAAAGATACGTGGATCTTACGCATACATATCTAGTGGGAATCGAGAGCATTTGTAGCTCGGATCTACAAGGTTCTATGGTTTGTTTGGTGCGAGGGAGATAGAAATTTTCTCGGCAAGGATGAGACCTTGTGCCTCGTATTCTCAAAGGATGTTGAGAAAGTCGAGCAATCGTAGTTCCCACTTATGCTAGTGGAAAGCAGCGGGATGTTAGTAAGGCAGACAAATGTCATCTTAATGAAAAATGTATCTAATCTATTTCATCACATACATTTTTGAAAAGTTGTTGATTAGAATCTTTCATCGTAAGTATTAGGTGTTTTGCTTGAGTGTACAAGCGTTACCACTTACATGTTTAAGAAAGATGTTTTGGAAAAGATGATTAAATCTTTTAATTGTAAGTATTGGGTGTTTTACTTGAGTGTACAAGCGTTACCACTTACTGTTAAGAGATGTTTTTGTTTGAAAATAGTTTGAAAAGAGTTTGAAAAGTTTTGAAAAGTTTTGATTGTATGTGATGTAATGGATGAGATACTTCTTCCATAGAGATGATAGATTTCTAAATCTCAAGGAGAAATTGATTGGATTAAAGGGATGCTTTTAAAAAGCCCATGGGTCCTTGTATTGTTAGCCAAGAGGAGGCATTTCGAGGTCATCGAGGGTCATCGAGGTCCTTGTATGAAGCTCAAGAGGAAGCTATAGGGTATGGCTGGTTTTGGCTTGAAAGGGATTTCAGAAACCATCCTTTTACGAATAAGAGCAATTTCACGGAAATTTTACTCTACGGGAATTTGAAAGTGATTTCAGGAAACCATCCTTTCGGGGTTCTATCTTAGCGGTGATTCTTTGTATTGGAAGCCCAATAGGAGGCTGTTAAGAGATTTCTGTCTCTTTCATTGTATGATGCGAGAAGGCTAAACTCAATGAGGAGTTCTTTTGAGCGAAGCCCAGGAGGTGACTCAGCGGGGAGTGTTGTCTTATATGAAGCCTAGCGGAGGCTAACTACGTGAGGAGAGTTTCTTTGTACAAAGCCAAGAGAGGCTAAACTCATTGGAGATAAAAATATCTTGTATGAAGCCCAGCGGAGGCTGACCCATCTTTATGATGGATTGTCTTGTATGAAGCCCAAGCGGCTAAACTCAATTGAGGATGAGTTATCTTGTATGAAGCCAAGGGAGGCTATCTTGTGGGAACAATTGATTAGTCTAATTGTTATGTTATAACTAGGCAGTTGTATAAGCAGTGTGTGTGTGTGTGATATGTATTCACGGGGAGTTTATGAAGGAAATATAAACAATGCATGATGTTTATTCTACGATTTATGAAATATAAACAAGTGTACGAAACGAGCGTTTAAAACAAAACTTGATTATTTACAAGTTTGAGCGTGTACAAGGAAATGAATATGTACACGAGCGAGTTTTATGTACAAAGAAAGATGGATGTACATAGGAGGTTGGGACTTACACCATAAGGAGGCCCATTGATTTGGCAGTTTCACGGGGAATAATGCTCCTTTCAATGTCAATGGTATTGGTGTAAAATGTCGAGATGAAGCGGAAATAATTGATTGAAGTTTTATCGTAAAAAGGTATCTATTATGTACGGATAAAAGTTTGATATGTACAAGGAAAAGATTTTGTATGTACATAAAGAATGTTTGGTTTGTGTATACACAAGTGAAGTGAAAACAAGCGATCGAGGATTTATGCGTATAGCGGATATAAAATGTGTTGTTTTGATTGTACATATATGTACATAAAGAATGTTATGGGACTTACACCGTGATGGAGGCCCATTGGTCAAAATTTAAAGGAAGAAACCTTCCTTTAGAACCAATGGATTGATATAAAAACAAGCAGAAAGCGAAAGAAATTTGTTTATGTTTGAATATTAACAATGATGATTTGAGTATGTACAAGTAAAATTAAATATGTACATAAAGTTGGGACTTACACCGTAAGAGGCCCATGATCGATCGAGAAATTCGAGAAAAGCGAATTTGATTTTATCGTTTAAATCGGATCGATCATGGTAAAAGATGCAAGTTTGATGAAATGTTTTGAAAAATGATTTTGAAATGTTTTGAAATGTGAGGTTCACTTATGAAAAGTTTTGAAAAAATGGAAGTCGAAAACTTTGAAAAATTCACCTTTAAGGAGGTTTGAAAAGTGTTCGAGCGTCGTTTTAAGCTCGATTAAAATTTAATCGGATGAAAGTTTTTTGAAAATTTTGCACTATCACAAAATAGATGTATTTATTGACAAGTGTTTAAAAAATCATCTCAAAATGAGAAGTTTTGATTGGTCAAAAAAATTGTGAAAGTTTGATAAAAACATGAAAAATTTGGAAAGTTTGTAAAAGAATGGTCTTGGTGGGTTTGAACCCATGACCATGAGTAGAACGCGTGTTAGAAATACTTAAAGGCAAGCATACAACCACTAGGCCAAACGCGCTGGGATGTTTAGTGGATTAAAACACACGTTGACATAAGATTGGATAATTTAAAAATTTGAAAATTGAAGAACACCAAGAACACGCAGACTGGGTTTGCATTTTGATTTTGAGTTCTTTGATTCAATCAAAATCTTCATTTCTCCATGAAATTCAATGATGTAAACATCAAAGTTGATCGGTTTTACCACGAACATGAATATGGTTGTTAATTTCATTTATATTCGTGTATCATGTTTGGATTTCTAAATCGTGATGAACCCTAAACTTAAGATTTCAAATTAAATGATGCAGTTTATGATTCTTTGATTTTGTTGAGGGTTAATGATCGTTATGAGTGCGAAAACAATTGGCCAAGAGTTTTGTCAAAAGAATCAATGAATCATGATAACCAAGTTCGTGTTCATACACGGAAAAATGAGAATCAAAAGCGATGCTAGAGTGTTTCGGTTGTTGTTTCTTGATCATGTGAGCTCCAGCGGCATGTAAGGAAGCTATGTGAGTGGTGCACCTTTGGATCAAGCTGAATCGTGCTACACAAGTCCACACACAAGCTTGAAATAGAAACTCGAATTACAGGTTAAGCATGTTACGGGTTGTTCTTGATTTGAATCACCTCTATGATGTATATGGATCGTGTTTGGATGATCAAAACTCAAAGGAATCAAACCTAGCCATGAATTCGTGTCTTAAGGCAGTTTTGGTTAAGAAAATGACATGAAATGTGATTCTGAGTTCTAGCTTGCCCTGTGTTAATTTTAATGTTTAAGCAGTTCCATATGGATATTATGATATGTTAGACACCAAAGAACATCATAGCTCTTGCTAAATTTGAAAATTGCAATGTTTGGCAAATTGAGCTATGATACTTGAATTTGAAGAAAGTGGAAAGAAAGCATGTATTTGTGAAGCTTTGGTGTGCATTAAATGGCAAGAAAGACATCCATTTATAGGCAAACAAGTTCTGAAAATGTTAGGCAAGGTTTGGCCATTGGTAATTTTGACTTGCCTTAGAGGGCAAGGTAGTCATTTTGGCATTAAATGCAAAAGGAACCTTCCTTTTAACCATGGTTAAAAATTCAACTTGATCCAATCCTATCATAATTACATCCAACTGATTTTTATCAGTCTTATCCTCTCTTGGCAAGGTGGCAAAGGTTCTAGAAGAGAAAAATGCAAAATGACCTATAATTTTGATGTTTTGACTTTGAAAATCAAGTGTCATGGAGCCTTATGTTTCAATTTCAAAAGTATAGCTAGACTCCATGGATTTGAGAGTTCTTGGACATTTTGGAAATATTTTTCCATGATCTACAACTTTCATGTTTTGAGGTTTTTCAAATTCCAATTGGAACTAGGTGAAAAAATGGCTTGAAGTTTGGAAAAAATGAGAAATTTCAACACTTAGAAAAATTTCTAAGTATAGAATTTTTGACTTTTTATTGACTTTTCCAAATTCTTTGATTTTTTATGATCATGATGGATCATTTGAAGTATTTTGATGATGGAAAAAGTTTTGTTTTGAAAATTTTGACCAAAAGTCAAAGTTTGACTTTTCAGTGCAGATGAAATTTCATCAGATGATCTAGAAATTGACTGATGAATTTTGTGAACTCCTGTGATGTTTTGAATCCAGAAATTAGGTCAACATGTTGTATTGAAGATATTAAGATCAATATCCAAGCAAAAAAGTCATTCATTGATCAGAAAATCAGTGATTGCTTATCCTCGATGAAAACCCTAATTGGTCGATCCTTGATAGATCAGGAGGAAAAAATTTGATATCTGAAGACCAGAGGTTGATGATTGATCAAGATAGATCAATTGAGGTGAGTGAAACTCAAACCCTAATTGATTACCTTTTGAATCAGATGAAAATTTGATGAAACCCTAATTTTGACACTGAAGCTACACAGATTAATTACATTACGAGCGTGGTGATGCAATGATGCAGATGTAAGGTGGTATATTAGGTCAAAACTCAATCCTATCTTCTTTGCTTGCTATTCAGAAATTTTGACCTATAAATAGAGGTCATGTTGGCCATTGAAACTACACCAGTTATGCCAAACAAGCTTTCTCATTTCTTTCTTAAAATTCAAGTAACATAGTTCAATTTGAGAATTCTTGCATTTTCAAAACTTGTGAAAAAACATGAGAGATTTGGTGTCTAACATGTCATAAACATCATATGTAATTGGTTTGTAACTTAAAATCAACATAATAAAAGCTAAAACCAAATTGCATTTCATGTTTCCAAACTTGCCAAGCGCCTATACCTTGAATTTGATGTTTGGCTTGAGCAAGATGTGTTTTATCATTCAAACATCATCAACATACTCCATATGGATGATGCGAGACCATTAACTTTGACACGTAACACCTCTAACATTGAATTCGAGTTTCACCTTGAAGCATATGTAGGTGGACTTGCTTGGAATGATTCAGGAAAATTCATGGTGAGCAGACCATCCTCACACGATCCTTGAAGTCCACTGGTGCTATAGGAATCATCAAAACAATTCTGGAAACACTCCATTGAAGATTTCGATCTCAGCTTCAAGAGGTATATAACTCAACTTCGAACTCCTTGATTTCTTGCTTCCAGTTCAAAAAGCTCTTGGTCATTTTGTTTCTGCACCATCACTGATCATTAATCCTCAACCAATTGCTTAATTCCATAACCATACACGATTTCAATTTGATTTTAAAGAATTAGGGTTCTTCGTGTTTTCTGGGAATTTAATCATGTTAAGTTAAAAATAAATGAAATTAAACCACATCATCATGTTCCTGGTTCAATTTCGATCAAGTTTGATGTTTACATCGGGCAATTTCATTGAGAAACAAGGAATCCATGGCTGATTGAAGGATTGAGGAAGAAGAAGATGAGTACGCGCATTTTTTTCAAATTCAAATATCCAGTTTGTAATATAATTAAATGGTTTGAACTCAATACACGGATGTATTGCCGCCCCAGCGGTTGCCAGTTCACTCTTAAGTCATTCTTGCCACGCCTTGCCCAATGGTCCCAGGTTCGAGTAGCCTTGGGACCATTTTTGCCAAACTTTTTCACTTTTACTTCATATTTTTTTTAAACTTTGACTCTTTCAAAACCCAATCAAAACTCCTCATTTTGAGGTAATTTTTTGTACACTTATCAATTAACATATCTATTTTATGATAGTGTCAAAAAAATTCAGAAAAACTTTCATCTGATTATACTTTTATCGAGCCGAAAACTATACATTTGAGTACGTTTCAAAGCACTTTCAAGATCTTTTTTTCAAAACTTTTCATTAAACTTACATCTTTTTTTCCATGATCGATCCGATTTGTGATAAACCGAATTCATTTTCTCTGGAATTTCTTAACCGATCATGGGCTCCCTCACGGTGTAAGTCCCAAAATTCTTTTATGTACATAATTATTTCCTTGTACATGTCCAATTCTTTTATGTACACATCTATTTTACTCGTACATAATACGAACATCTTTGTAAATACTCAAATATAGACAAACTTCGTCCGTTTGTTTTCATTTCACTTGTATATACACTGAATACCATTGGTATTAAAAGGAGCATTATTCCCGGTGAAACTGCTTTTAAACCAATGGGCCTCCCTTATAGATTAAGTCGATCCTCTATATGTACATCCTCCTCATACATAAATACTCATTCGTGTACATATTTACTTCCTTGTACACAGCTCAAACTTGTAAATAATCAAGTTACGCTCGTTTTAAACGTTCGTTTTACACACATTTGTTTATATTTCCTTCATAAACTCTTGTAAATAAACTTTATATGCATTGTTTATATTTCCTTCATAAACTCCTATGAATAAACTTCATATACTTGTTCATATAGCTGTCTAGTTATAACATAACAACTAGTCTAACTACTAGGCTCCCCACAGAGTTAGCCTCCTCTTGGGCTTTGTACAAGGTAACTCATTTCATCTGAGTTCAGCCTCCTCTTAGGCTTCATATAAGAAAACTCATTTCATCTGAGTTTAGCCTCCGCTTAGGCTTCATATAAGACAACACTCCCATGTTGAGTCAACCTCCTCTTGGGCTTCGTTCAAAAGAACTCCTCGTTGAGTTTAGCCTTCTCTTGGGCATCATACAAGAAAGAGACCAGGAAATCTCTTAACAGCCTTCTATTGGGCTTCCAATACAAAGAATCATCAGCGCTAGGATAGAACCCGGTATAATTTCGGTGAAATTGCTCTTAATCTAAAAGGATGGTTTCCGGTGAAATCCTTTTAAAGCCAAAGCCAACCATACCCTATAGCTTCCTCTTGAGCTTCATACAAGGACCCTCGATGACCCTCGGAATGCCTTCTCTTGGGCTTACAATACAAGGACCCACGGGCTTCTTAAAAGCATCCCCCAATCAATCAATTTCTCCTAAGATTTAGGCGTTTATCATCTCTATGGAAGTCTCATCTATCATCACATACAATTAAAAACATTTCAAACTCTTTTCAAACAAAAAAACATCTCTTAATCGTAAGTGGTAGCGCTTGTACACTCAAGCAAAACACCAATGCTTATTAAAGTTGATCGGTTTTCAAACATCTTTCTTAACTCGTAAATGGTAGCAGCTTGTACTCAAGCAAAACACCTATAACTTACGACGAAATATTTTTAATCAATCAAACTTTTCAAAATGTATGTGATGAAATAGATTAGTTACATTTTTCATTAAGATGACATTTGTCTCGTCTCTTAACATCCCATTGCTTCCACTAGCATAAGTGGGAACTACGATTGCTCTGACTTTCTCAACATCCCTTTGAGAATACATAGGCACAAGGTCTCATCCTTGCCGAGCAAATTTCTTTCTCCCTCAAACCAAACAAACCATAGCTCCCTTTAGATCCGAGCTACAAATGCTCTGATTCCCATTAAGGGATATGTATGCAGAAGATCCAAATGATCTTTGCGAGCACAATAATAACAAAACCTAGGATCCCCCATAATCTATCCTTCTTAAAAACCCAAAGGAGAAACTTTCCCAATCATAGAAATAACAATTAAAACACACAAACATATCAAACATATTCATATATAAAGTTATAGATAACTATATATATTTAGGGTGCTCCATCTATTCCCTTTATATAACAAACCCCTGCAGGAATCTCCCCGATGCGTTCGTCTAGTTTGCTGATGTCGTAATGCATATCATATCAATTGAGGGTATTGCAGCTTTCCCTTTTTAATCATTTTCTTGGGTTGAAAATAATAAAAGCGATGCTTTCATGCATCTTTATAAACAAATCAAAAGTAAATCGTTTCGAGGCCGAGAGGATCCGAATTGATTCGATTCCTCGCGCGTCTCTTTTTAACGCGAACATAAATTTACTTTTGGTTGTTTATAAAATGTCGCAAGCATCAACTGTGTTCAAGACAAGAAAAATGAGATAAAAGGGGCAATATGATATGCATGCGACTGGCGGCAATGCGCCAATGCATTGGAGATTCCGGTCAATAATTTGTTATATAAAGGGAATAGATGACAAATATATAGTTATCTATAGACTATATGAATGATTTGATATGTTTGTGTTCATTGCTATTTCTATTTTTGGAAAAGTTTCTCCTGGTTAAGGGTAGACTTTGTGGGATCTGGGTTTTGTTAATAGTGTGTTCGCAAGATCATTGGATCTCTGCATACATATCCGCAATGAGGATCGGGCATTTGTAGCTTCGATCTAAAGGGAGTTATGATTTTGTTTGGTTTGAGGGGAGAAAAGCTGTGCTCGCCAGGATGGACCTTGCCTATTCTCAGGGATGTTGATAAAGTCGGAAACGTCGTAGTTCTGCTGGTGGAGAGCTGAGATGTTATAAGAGACAAAGCGATCATGTGAAAAATATGTTAATCTGTTTCATCACATGCATTTTGAAAGGTTGATTGATTGAATCTTTCATGAAGTTTGGGTGTTTGCTGATTACAACGCCTACTGCGGATAAGAAAGATGTTTGAAAATGATTGAATCTTTAATTGTAAGCGTTGGTGTTTGGCGTTACCGCTTGCAGATAAAGATGTTTTTGTTTGAAAAGTTTGATTTAAAGTTTGATTGTGTGATGTGATAGATGAATGATACTATTTCAAGATAAATGTCTAAATCTCGAGGAGGATTGATTAGATTGGGGGATGCTTTAAACTCGTGGTCTCTGTAAGCAGAGGAGGCTGAGGGTCATCGAGGGTCTGTGGCTCGAGTAACCTGGGGTGTCAGGCTGACTTTGGCTGAAAGTGGTTTCACGAGCCATCCTCTTAGAGATTTCAGTGATTTCACCGGAATCTCTCTGGGTTCTATCTAGCGTGGTGGTGGTATTGGCCCGGGCAGGGGGTGGGCTGTGAACTTCTTTCTTGCGATGTGAGAAAGGCTAAAAACTGAGAGTTCTTTGAACGAAGCCAGGCTAACTCGGCAGGGGTTGTTGTCTTAATGCCTGAGGCTAAACTCGATAAATGGACACTGTATATGAGAAGGCTAACTCAATAAATGAGTTATCTTGGCAGAAGCAAAGAACCTAGTTGTTAGCTAATTGTTATGTTATAGTAGCAGTTATATGAACAGAGTGTGTGATGTGTATTCACAGGAGTTTATGAAGAAATATATAAACTGTATAAAACGAGCAATTAAAGCAAGTGTAACTTGAATATATACCGGTTTTTGAATGTGTACAAGGAAATAAATATGTACAGAAAGGATTAGTTGGGGAAATGAATATGTACATAGGGGGTTGGGATTCACTGTGAGGCCCGTTGGTTTTAAGATCATTTTTTGGAATAATGCTTCTTAATACCAATGGAATCGATATAAACAAGCGGATGAAAACAAGCGAAAAGTTTGTTTATGCTTGAATATTTACAAGGATGTTCGAATGTGTACAAGGAAATGAATATGTACGAAGGGTTGATTATGTACAAGGAAATGAATATGTACATGGGGTTGGGACTTACACCGTGAGGGAGGCCGTGATCAATTAAGAATTCAAGGAGCTTGGTTTGATTTATCTTTAAGTCTAATCGATCATGGAAAAAAAGGTGTGTAAGTTTATTGAAAGATTTTTTTTGAAAAGGTTTTGAAAATGATTTTGAAAAGTGAAGGATATTCACAAGAAGTTTTGAAAAAGATTTTAAGTTTGAAAGTTGGAAAGAAAACATTTTTGTAAGTATTAAAATACTTAAAATGTCTCATTTTTAACTTAATAAAAATATAATCAAAAGAAAATATTTTTGGATTTTTTTGACATAATCATAAAATAGGTATATTAAATGACAAGTGTGCAAAAAATCATCTCAAAATGAGAAGTTTTGATTGGTTGTTGAAAATGTTGAAGTTTGTTGAAAACTAGAAAATTAGTGATAAAAGAAGGTTTTGCTCTAAGGAGGTTTGAATCCAGGACCCTTGGCTTAGAAGTGAAAATTTTTACCACTGAGCCATGTGCTTGACTTGTCATTTACACGCCTTCATTTGATTATATTTAAAAACAAGTTTTTGAAAATGTTTAAAAATAGTGAAAATGGAAGGAAAAGTGAAAAAGATGGTTCCAGGGGGATTCGAACCCTGGACCATAGGCAAGGCAAAGGACTAAGAGCGTGCTGGCAACCGCTGGGGCGGTAATACATCCGTGAATAAAACACGAACTATTAAATATATTTTAAAACGAGAATTTGAATTTTCGAAGCTGCAGCATAACCCCATCTTCTTCTTCCTCGAGCTTTGATTTTGTAACTTCTTCATTTCTCAATGAAATTGAAAGATGTAAACATCAAAGTTGCTCGTTTTAATCCCAGGAACACGATGGTGATGATTAATTTCATTTATTTTCAGTTTAAAACTATTAATTTTCGCAAGAACACGAAGAACCCTAGTTCTAATAATTGATCATGAAATCGTGTATGGATATGGAATTAAGCAATTGATTGAGGGTTAATGATCGGTGATAGTCGAAACAAAATGGCCAAGCCATTTTTAGCTGAAGTTAAATTAATGAGTTCAAAGTTCAAGCTCTTACCTCTTCAAGTTGAATTTTGATTCTTGAAGGAGGTGTTCTGGAGATTTGATGATTGATACTGCACCGGGCCTTATGGTGTGTATGAATGCCTAACTTGGATTGAAATGGCACGGATCACTCGACCAAGTCAAGCTGCAGCTCGAGTAAGTTGAGTATGAAGATGATGATTACGAGTTTACGAAATGGAAAGATGGTTTGGGTCACTTCTATAAGATGTATAGAAGGTGTTTGAATGATTGGAAGAGTGAAGAGCACGAGTGAAATGGTAATTTGGAAGTTTTGGCTCAAAATTGCAATTTATGGAGTTGTATAGAAAATTGTTTCGAGCTTGTTTTCTGATTTTAAGTTTTAACAACTTAAAAATGATGTTTAGAACATGTTAGAAACTTGAGTTTGCTCGGATTTTGCAAGGTTTGAAGATTGCAAAATTCTCTCTCTTTGACTTTGAAACTTGGAATTTAAGAAAGAAGAAGGAAAGCTTGTATTATGATAGCTTTGGTGTAGTTTCAAGATGAAGAAATGACCTCTATTTATAGGCCAATAAATCTGAATGACAAGGCAAGGTTATCATTGAGAGAGCTGCAACTTGCTAAGTGGTGAAGGAATCTTTTGCATTTAATGCAAAGTTACTTTCTAACCATGGTTAAAAAATTTCTTTGATTCAATCCTCTTCTTCAATCATGTCTAACTGATATTTATCAGTTATAATCTATCAAAGTTGATGACAAGGCTTCTAGAAGAGATTTGTGAAAAATGACTTATAATTTTGATACATGATCTTAAAATTCCATGGTTTTGGAGCTCTATGTTTCAAAATCAAAAGCCTAGCTAGACAAATTGTTTGGCAAGTTCTTGGACGTTTGGAAAGCTTGTAATAAGACCTACAACTTTCATGTTTTGAGTTTTCACGAATCCAAATGGATCTAGGTGAAAATGGTCATGAAAGTAAGGAAAAACCATGTTTCTTAACACTTGAAAATTTTTCGTGTTGAAAAAATTCAAATCTTGACTTGTTGTTGACTTTTTCATTTCTTGATTTTTATGATCATGATGGATTATTTGAAATGATTTTATGATTGAAAAGTTTGGATTCGAAAAAGTTGACCAAAAGTCAAAGTTTGACTTTTGAGCAGGATGAATTTTCATCGGATGGTTGGTTTCGATGAAGAAACATGGATTTTGTAATGTTTTGAACCAAGAAATTAGGTCAAGATGTTGCATTGAGGATGTTAAGATCAATCTTCCAAATAGGTCATTCATTGAGCGGAGAAAGTCAATGATTCTATCTTTGATCAAAACCACGATTGGTCGATTCAAGGTAGATGAGAAAAGTTGAGAATCTGAAGATCAAATGTTGATGATTGATTAAGATAGATCAATTGAGGTGAGTGGAAACTCAAACCCTAATTGATCATATCTTGAGCAGATGAAATTTTGAAGAAACCTAACTTTGACTTCTAGAAGCCACGCACGATCTATTACATTACGAAATTGTTAGTGATGCGATAATGCAAATGTAAGATGGTATCTTAGGTCAAAAATTGGTATGACACATTGATGTCAATATAAAATTCACACCTCATTCCTTAATATAATTTCACGTTTTCACGTATCTATCTCCCTTTTAGCTCTTCCGCTTGAACCTTAGCCTTCCCAGCATGACCCACGCACTCTTGTAATTCTTGGACACCCAAATAAATCGATTATTAAATAATTACGATTTTAATTATTAATTTAATTAGGAATGTAATATTTAATATTTTGGATTATTGAAGTCAATTGAATTAAATGGAAGTGGGTTTATTGGTGGCGTGATGAATAAAGTGAGGTGTGAGGAGTAAAGGCTACTCACATTAATTATGTTATTTTATTATGTTAGAATAATAAAAGAAATAAAAGAAGGAAGAGGAAAAAGGATATTTTGGAGAAAACTCATTGTACGTGGAATTGAGAAGAGGAGAAAAGGAGGAAGAAGACCTAAGGTGTCGGATCGAAGAACCCACAGTAAGGGTGATTTCGATTGATTGTGTTATAGATTTTGATTTTGATAATATAGATCAAAGTATGATAGGAAACCCTAGTTGGAATTTCTAGGTTTCCATGGATGTATCTTAATTGTGTCGGTTAATGTCCGATTGTATGCGATTGTGTCGAAATATGTATGGAAAATAATTAGAGTGTCGGTAGATGAAAATAAATGATGGAAATATGTTGTTTGATGTGATAATGATGCAAATTGGATGTGTTTAGTGTTTCCATATTAGAATTCGTATGGGTAAGTTTGAGGTTGATTGGAAATGGAAGAATCTTGTCAAAAGTCTTTGAAATGGCTTTTTAACACGTGGGACCGGTTCCAGTGGGGAGAAACCAGGTTCCACATTGAAAATTTGTGAAAAGCGGAAAAATGTACTGGGAACGGTTCTGTATGGGTAGGAACGGGTTCCCTACAATTTCAACAACGTGAATTTAACTTTCAGGAACCGGTTCTGTATGTGTAGGCCAGGGTTGCCTTATTTTTGAAAAATGTCAAACTTTGAAAATTCATAACTTTCAATAGTAAGTCCGTTTTGGCGTTTTGGACGTTATTTCCTAAATTTAATTTCTATTTTATGAAATGAAAATATTTTCCAAAACTTGAAATTATTTTGAAAATGAGCCAAATTCCGAGATAGGTGACTTTTGACTGACGCATATTGATGTGTATGTAGCAGAGATCCTGTGGTGATGGATGTATTGGTATTGTGTGGATGAAAAACATGTTTATGTTGTTAATGTTGGTGCGCATGATAGTTGAGATATCATGTTTTTGGTTTTGATTCGGTTTATGATAATTGGTGTATTCATGATTGTATTGATATCATGTGTTTTGATGATGGTATATGCCTGATAGTTGTTGATCTCAGTTGTTGTTGTTGTGGTATTTACTGGTGATAGTCTTACCAAATGAAGGGTAAGTGTTTGGCATATTATGCTAGCAATGATTTATTTCATGATAGTTGATGATATCATGTTGTGGTTGATGATGGTTTATGTTGTCCGATGTGGTTATAACCTGTGTTGATTGGTTGCATGTTTATCGCGATGTTAGATGTATGCATGATTGGTTGATATATCATGTTGGTTGTTGTGATTCAGTTATGTTAGAAGAATGTATACATAGACTGATTAATGTTGCATGCTATTGATGTGCGTGCATATGCATTATTTTGGTGAAGTTAATTCCCATTTATGAATTTGACTTGGATTCTGATATGAATGCAGGAGTGAGGATGGGTGGTTAAGTGGATTAGTGTCCAAGTGGTTATGGACGAATCGATGAAATGCTATCCGATTGATGATGGATCGGTGTTGGGTGACTTGGTCACGTGTTGGTACCACATGCATTGAGTCACGCATTTTGATTGTATGGAATAGTAACATGTTAGGATGTCTTCGGTGTTACTATTCTACGATTAATGATTGTTGTGCATGATGATTATATGGTTGTAATTGTGTATTGAATCGGAATTATGTTGAAATGGGTGGATTAATATGCTTGAAATATATTGTTGAGAAGCTTATAATATGCTTTAATTATGAGAAGTCTCACCTTACTTTACAATTTGATTAAAGTTAGCGGTGAGGAGTTTTCGAGGATGGCTCTGGAGCTTATCATATAAGTCCGGTGTGGATGTCATGCTACGATTAGATTGTAACAGAGCGTTAGTTGAGGAATTAGATAGTTGATTAGTTGTTTTCTTTAATTTTGTTGGGAATAATGATGATTGGATTATTACGTTTGGTTATGATGTTTTCATTGTGTAAGACATGGTCTTAATTTGACTAAACTATCTAAGATTGGATCCTCGATTGTAGCATGGCTCTTGTTTGAATGAAGTTTATTTTATCTTTTAATTGTGACATCCCTCGTTATACCGTGTTAACTCGATTAAAGCTGAATTAGATATTAAATTAATTGATATATTAGGGGTATTTAGATGGGGAATTATTCTGGTGCCACCACTTGACAACCACAACCTCCATTGTTCCCTTTTCAATATGACCTGATGACCTTTCTCTCTCTCTCTCTCTCTCTCTTTCAATATGACACAATGACCTCTCTCTCCCTCTCTCTACGAAACAAAGGGAAAAGCAAAACCATAAAATAAAATAAAAATTTAAGGTTAGTTACTCGGTTTTTATTAGAGTCAAATTTTTATAATTTTCCTTGAGCCTTTAAAAGTAAGGACCATCCTGGATACATGAATTCTCTCACTTATATAGTTCTCAACCTCGATTTTTCAAACAATGTGAGACTTAAACAACTCACATTTGCTTCTCAATAAATTGAACATCACCAAGCTAAAATATGTTGTGATTATCGATTGAATCTGAAGCAACTTGATTTCCAAAAATCTTTTAAATTTGAAAACTAGTGAAATCGCCACCTAATTTTATTTATTCCAAAGGAAAGGGAAAATATAGATAAAACCCCAAACAAGCGGATAAGGCGGTCTCGACCAAAAATTAGAATAAAGTCGGTTATGTAAGGGAAGGTATTAGCACCCCACATCCATCGTACTCGATGGGACCCGTTTAATTCTAAGTGCGTGTGTATATTAAGCTAATCTCTAAGTTATAAAGAAAAAAAAGAAAAGCGGAGTTATTTATTATTATTTTGAGTTTGTACGGTTTGAATTAGTGTGCCTACATATTCCATGTGCAATGGGAAAGTCAAAACTACGTAGTTCCTCTTAAAAGGTTTGAATTGGTTGTATTGATTTTATCACGAAAAATCGTGCGTTTAGATGTTTCAAATGCTTTGAACTAGGACTTGTTTTGTTTGTTTGAAAAGCTTAAGTCCTCGTTAGTATTTGAAGCGACTATTACCTTCTTTATCACGAAAAGAGTTTTTATGATCGCATAAGCGATAAAGAGTTTGAGTGAGTTGAGTTATTTTCGTGTGGGAGACAAGTATTGGACCATAAGTGTTCAACGGCTAATGCCCCAATTACTTGGATGAGTGGACAAGACATCTGAATCATCTTTTTCCCAAAGCTTTGTTTAAGAAAAGGTGAGGTGAAACATGGTTCACATTGATTAATCGATTAAGACACAAACATACGATTAGGGTTAAATCTTGGATGACTACCATATGTTTGGGAGGAGGAAGAATTAGAGTATTTATGAAATTATTTTGAAAAGCTGACGTTGGATCGAGGTTTAGAACTTTAAATTGTGAAAGCATTTTGATGCGTTTTGAGAGAAAATGGAAGCGGGTTATGATTAATCAAGTATATGGACTTAATTAACCTCGTGAGGATAGGTGCTCTATCCCACAACCATGAGACCACGGTGCATGGTAATTGGTGTAAACCAATGTTATTTTGAGTTATGATTGATTAAAGCAACAAGGCTTTAACCAATCTCGTGAGATGTGCCATCTGACCATGAGACCCTTTGAAATCGGCATATAGCCAATCGGGATGAAATCGAATTGATTTTAATTTTCATTGTGCACAGTGTACATTGGTGAATAAATCTGAGCGAGTAAATAAGCAGACAAAATACCATACAATACAATCGGAAATTTAAATAATTATTAGAGATGATTTTTTACATTTGATGAAAATCGGCTAATAGTTTAATCGATAAATCATCAAACAAAAACTATCGGATCTAATAATTATTTAGTACATCAACAAAAATATTATTTACGACAATAAATTAATGAAATAGATAAAATTCAATACTTTGTATTGCCGTGATTACGGGCGGTGGAAAAGAAAATATCGATTTTTGGCTGATGCGAAACACCTCCGCACTAATAAACAGAATGCCAGCTTCGATCAAAATACTCAAACGGTTCAAAAAATAATAGATATTACCACATATGTACATTATTTAATATTAACATTTTTTTTGTTAAAAGGAATTTGTTTGGAATAAAAATGAAAATAAAAATAAAACAAATAGATTTTCTTATAACAAATAAAAGGTGGTGACACTTGTCACCACCAGATTTAATAAAAAAGGAAAAAAATAATTTGTTTATATATTATTTTTAAATTTAAGAAAAGAAAAAGGAAATTGAAACGTGAACTTCTCAAATGGGCAAAAACCCAGAGAAATTTTGGGGTGCGACAATTGCCCCTATTCAATCATCTTAAACCTGATAAGTGAGAAAGAGCAACACTTTCGAACGTTCAAGGT
This sequence comes from Vicia sativa, assembly GCA_021764765.1. Taxonomy (NCBI): domain Eukaryota; kingdom Viridiplantae; phylum Streptophyta; class Magnoliopsida; order Fabales; family Fabaceae; genus Vicia; species Vicia sativa. The sequence goes on from CM038793.1 coordinate 215,173,625, forward strand.
GGAAGAGGATTGAATACCAGAGAACCCCAAAAAATTTGCCCTACACGGGAAGCCGATGTCATAAAAGAAAGTGGATAACATATCTTGACTACGGAGCCAAGAAAAACACTTGAAGAGAAGACTTGCTAAGCATCAACGGAATGCTTTAACACAACAGTGCCTAATGAGAAATAATTAGGAGATTTCAACAACACTGGGGATAACCGTGTAACCAAATGAGTTTGACAACAATTTTAATGAAAATGCTATGAGAATAGAAACGAAATTCTCAAGCGAAAAGAAAAACAATATATTAAGAATTTGACATGATTGGGAACTTAACAAAGAGTTCCCTGATAATTAAGGAATACCTGGAGACCTTAAACAAACTTGCGAAATTGACATGATTGGGAACTTAACAAAGAGTTCCCTGATAATTAAGGAATACCTGGAGACCTTAAACAAACTTGAGAAAATGACATGATTGAGAACTTAACAAAGAGTTCCCTGATTGTTGATTGAGAACTTAACAAAGAGTTCACGATTGGCATGATTGAGAACTTAACAAAAGTTCCACGATTGACATGATTGAGAACTTAACAAAGAGTTCCCGATTGTTGATTGAGAACTTAACAAAGAGTTCCCGATGATTAAGGAATACTTGCAGACCTTAACAAAGATATATGGCAGAACAATATCGGGTTGGTGCCGAAAGTGCGAGGAGCCATGGTATCTTTGAATGTCTTTGAACGAGTGTAACCTCGAGTTACCAGCGAGAACAAAATCGTAAGCACCCGAGAAACAATTCTCGGGGATAAACAAAACAATATCAACACACTGGTGTGATATAGATGTTTATGGTCGGTAAATCTTGTTTCCGACATTTCCGATAGAGAGATACGAACATGTACGGACATGTTGAACAACCACGAGTTGACAAGATCTTCAACTTATGCGAGATAGCTACCGGTAATAGAAGAATCAGTTCATGTGATTTGAAAAACTTCTAGGGTAATGAGCTTCAATTTGCGACATTGTATGGACAATGGGAGCAAGTGGATATATGGATCAACGTCAGAGTTGGAGATATCTTGAGATTGAATAAACATTCCACCGGTGGACATTTATTTTGAATAGTTGATAACTTCTTTGGAAATAAACACACGAAGTTCATGTAGTTTTCGAGACAACTCGGGGCGTATATTGTGATCCACTGCCAATAAGATTTCTTGGAAGATTCTTGTCCGAAAGAAATCTTGAAAATACCAAGACTAATGTTGTAGTAATCCTTTACGAAGGAGACTCACTTGGGGAAGTTAAGCTTGTTGGGGAAACTTCGTGAAACCCGTGTGGAAAATTCACTGAGAGTTCCGGTTGATAATCTTGCGACATTAGAGTCCGTTGAGACAAGCTGTTTTCTTTGGGGAAGAAGTCTCGGTTGGAGAAACCATCAGTTGTTAAGATTTATACAAGTATACAAATGTGCGGGAGAAAAGAGCGATTATGTCGTCGAGAACTAATCCTTCATTTTGAATCCTTACGAGGATACTTAAAGTTTCGATTGAAAAACACACAAAACAAATAGCGAAGCTAATGCATGAGTATGATATGCATGATATGATTTTTTAATGCAAATGGTACATGATTTCACGATCTGTTGAGATAAGGAAGACATCCTTGGGGATCAATTGAACGATCTTGTTGTCATAAGAGTTCATGGGGAATCAATTGAACGATCTTGTTGTCATAAGAGTTCAGGGATGATCAATCGATTCTCACGGGAAGAGACTTCCGGAGAATTGACACTATTGTCGATCGATCTTTCAACAGCGTTCGACTTTCTTGCTGGGAGAAGAACTAAGTTTCCATTTGAGAAATAGTCTGCTTGCTTGACTTCATTCGAAAGATCCCGAGTCTGACTGGGGTTTATGCATGAATATATGTATATGATATATATGAGTAGCGACATGATTGATGCATGACTATGACTTATGTAATGATTTATGAATACATGTATGGATTATTAGATGTGTGCCAAATAAAATTTGACCTTGAAGGAAAAATCGTCAGACGAGAACTGATTTTAAGTTAACCACTAGACAGGCGGTGGTGATTTTAACAACTGAGGCCAACAGGTGAAAACATTACGACCACGGAGGGAAGGCGGGTGAAAATCTTAACAACGAGGCCAGCGGTGAAATATTCTGACCACCAGACGGAAACTGGTGAAATAATTTTAATCAACAGACGGAAACTGGTGAAATGATTTTAATCAACCGACGGCCGGGTGAATGTTAACCACCAGGGCAGCGGTGAAATAAGTTAACCACCGGACGGCGGTGAAATGATTTTAACAACTAGGCGAAAAGTGGTGAAATGATTTTAATCAACGGATGAAACTGGTGAAATGATGTTAACCACCAGACGGAAACTAGTGAAACGTGCCAAACAAAAATCGATTTTAATGATGCGAGGATGAAATGCATGATAAATCTTGCATGAAGATCTTTTGTTGTTTATTGGTTAAGACCAAGAAAGATTCTTGAAACATTTTCCCATCAAAGGAAGTGGTTAGCATTCTGCCACTCAAATTGAACACAACAGTTGTTGACACTTGAGAGAAAAATTACGGCGACTTGAAGATACATAACGAAATTGTACGTATATAGCATTCATTGCCCATGACTCATTGATTATCGAAGAGATTTGCTTTGAGAAAATCTTGAAAGCAGTTTACAATGTCGATCTTTGGATAACTTGCCGAGTTTGTATTCTAATGCAGGATGCCTGATTATACAAATCCTTTGAAAGATATTACCGTATCTCGATGTGAGCGCCCAGTTAACTAATCTTGAAGGATGGACTTCACTGTGCTATAGAAATAGCATGAAACAATGTGCTCCTTGGAAGTACTTCAATGCGTCAAGGTGACTCCTTCAGATTAACTACATTTGGATAATTGGCTATGCAAACATAGGGAAGGCTTGCCCCAGGATGATCTCTAGAGAGACTCCTATGTCTCGAAGTAATTGCTTCAGACCAGCGGCATATATGAGCAACTAACTTGATGGAGCGAGGCTTCGAAGAAGCACACATCTCAAGTAAATGTCTCAGATTGATTGAATCATGAGCGACGGTTGTCCCAGGTTAACTGTTCTTTGAGAAAGACAAATCACTTTGATTGCTCTTTAAGGACGCAGTTAAGTCGAGGCTGAATTTTTGATTGCCCAAATTACGAATCTTGAGAAAACAACTTATGATATGCTCAAAGGAGTCCTTAGACGTCCTGCCCCTTGATACAAATAACTGCTAAATTAGCAGAATAATCGAGTTTCTCTTCTTTGGACAAAGTTAAACTCTTCACTGATGTTCATTATGAGAACTTCTTCAATGTCAAACAATTGTTTTACATGTAGAAGAATGTTTATTGTGACAATTATAATGCAACATTTATGCGTCTTGAAGTTTTGTATGAAAAACATGACTCTTTTTTTTTAGCGAAACACTTTTAGAGTGCAACGTTGAAAACTTTCTTTTTGAAAGATAAGACGAGCATATGATACCAACACAGATACTTAGCACACACTGTAGGAGTCAGGTAAACGCGATCTCTTCGTTGTATGCTCTTGAATTAACCCATGCTTCAATTAGGACTTTTGAGGGTTGTAACGTGGTCTGGTTCACGGTTTTTTAGAAAAAAAAGATTTTTAGGCTCAAAATATTTGGTGCCCACCCATTCTCCATGATGTTCTTCAATCCTAAGTTCAACTATCCTGATACGAGCACTCATCTCTCGAGAGGAGTTATGATGGTTGAGGAACCAATACGCGGTTTCTTGGACACGACAGTCACTTACGCTGTCTTTGGTGTTTAATCACACAACTTGTTCTTTGTTGAAATGCATTTCCTAAATTTGCCTGACTTTTGCCTAAGCGACTTATTACTAAGTTTCGACTTAGCGGGCTTTTTGTCTTTTTTCTATTCATTTTTTGAACAAGTCGTGGATCCATACACAACCTTTGATTTGTTAGAAGTGATGGTGACTGTCTGAGTCCTGAGGGGTCGTATAGTGTCATCTGTTGACCTTCTGATGTGCGAGAGATACCCAACACGGTATCATTCTCCTTTGATGCACACTATTGATAGATGGAGGTCGACTACTGTGGTTTTGACCTTTCTCAACCTTTTGAAGGATAGCCATTGTTGTATCCTTTGATGCACACTCTCTTGATGAGTTCTGAACGCTCGATCAAATTAACTGAACACTACCCGCCCGAGGTTGAAAAAATGAGGGTTTTACGGCGGAAAAACTCCTACTTCAAGGCTCGAAGGGGTTAACGAGGATCTATCTCCCTTATAACTCCGGTGTTTAGGGATTTGAAACAAGGCCTGTACATCGTCAGCAAGGTTTTTACTCGAAAGCATACGACTAGAGACACAGGTGTTTTCAATTATCGTCATCCTCTCCCAATGCCTAGGCGAAGTTGGTAACGTTAGTATCAAAATGCTGCAAATCATTTAAAGAGTGATAACGAATGGATTGAGTGACAACGAATGGATTACTAAGAACAATATACTCATTGCATTAAGATAAAACAAACAAGTTTCTACATGCAAACAAAGTTTAAACAACTAAACAAGATACACATGAAAATGCAGTAAAGAAATAAAAGATTGTCATTGTTGAGGAGACTTGAGCTCTGTTCTGACTTGTTGATTCAGGTGAAATTAGTAGGCTTGACGTTCACTTGAGTACGGGGTTTCCATTCACAAACAGATTCCCTCCTTGAAGAGTCAAATACTTTTGGTCAATCAGTTGTTGAACTTTGGCTTTGTAAGGATTACAATCCTCTGTTGAGTGTCCTACCGTACCAGCATGGTATCCAGCGTGCATTATGATCATATCGTGGCGGGAATGACTTTGGTGGCTTAATGAACTTGGGAACCACCAACGAGCTTTGAACCAGATATGGCAGAAGTTGACTGTAGGTCACTGGAATTGGATCAAGAGGAGCATTCCTTCTTTCCAAATTATTTCAAGGTATGCGTGGATTCTGATGTTGACTTTGATATCCACGGCGACTGTTTCTTTGCATGAGTCCCTTGCTGGTGCCGTGGACGATAAGCATCGGTCTTGATCTTCCATTGCCGTATACGGAGGTTGACCATAAGTACGAGAGGTGGCGCTTGTGGAGCTTCCCAATTGCATTGGTTTCATAATCTTCTTCCATTTGAGAACCATTGAAATTCTTCCTCATCAGCAGCTACTCGAGGCATCTTGGAGTTTCCCACTTCAGACCGCTCTCAATGCGTTTCCCACCATCACTAAGTCGAGAGAAACTTGAGATGTACAACCTATCATTCTTTCAGTATGAATTAGGTAAGGTATTCAAAAACAAGTCAACCAACTCCCTATCAAGCATTGGTGGTTTAACTCAGACTAACTCTCTCCATCTTTGAGCATACTCCTTGAACGACTCCGTTAATATTTGGAGAAAGATTTTGTAATTGAATCGGGTTGGAGCC